>CATIWJ010044475.1:0-10735 GCA_949640765.1 Croton laevigatus | reverse complement strand
TCATAACTTATTAATGCATGGTTTACAACCTGTTTACTGAACTTATAATTCATTTATTTTCCTTTTACAACACACCTCCTTCCTTAACCTTTCTTATTATGAATCAATTCTATCTCCCCCTGCTCAGATCATTCAGCTTTTCAGTCATTACAGATTTTGGGGCGTTACAAACAGAAAACAAAAGAAAATCAAGAAAATGCTGAATTGGATTTCTGCCCTGTTCTTCCAAAGCGACACTATCTTGTGTTACTTCTGGTTTTGTTATACCACTCGTTCCTTCCTGTTCAGCTTTGATTTGAAAAATTGCAATATCAATCAGCACTGCTCTACTTTTCGAACGCCTCCTTCGTTTTTCGGCTGTCTCTCCTGTTCGTTTTTTAGTTTGCTTTCTTCGATCGTGAATCTTCTATTTTTGAAAACAAAAACCGGTCCTCATGAGTTTTCTAGTTCCGAGAAACCAGATTGGTCTTTGTGTTTCAGATCGAGAGGAACCTAGGATTCTTCTTCATTCTTGATTTCAAAAGCAAATAGAAACACCTAGATATTTAATTCTTTTGGGTCTATTCCTTTTCCAACTCCTCTCTCATTTGTTGCAGACTCTTCTCTTTTTAATTTGGTCTCCTTTTTCTTTTGTTTCAGACTCTTTCAAAATTCCAAATTCAAATATGATATCCCCTTCAAATCGGTCTCTAGAATCTTTGTTCCAGATCAGCTATGAGAACCCCTGTTGTTGATCTTTAGTTAACTAAAGATCGCGGAAACTCTGCCATCGTTCCCTCTATAAATGAAAATCAGCTCTCTATTTCAAAACCTAAACAAAAACGCGACAATATCCTTCAGCTTTTCATTCTTTGTCCAAAATGGCACCTATCAACTTACAAAACATAGCCCATTCTGATTTTTTAATGCAATTATCCAACATGGTCCTTCAACTTCTGACTTTTCAGTAATAAACTCATCTATTTCACATAGCTTACATTTTAACCCAAAATCCATATAAATTAAATAAAACCCATAAACTCTTGATTTCTTCTAAAATTCGCTACTCTTCGTGCCACTTTCTGCCAATTTCCGTTCCTTTACACAAGATTGCTCAATTATGATAACAACCTTGTTGTGATCGTCACAAGACCTTCCTCTATCCTTGTAAAAGATAACCTTGAAATCGAACCTTCAAGACCTTTACCCTTTTTGAACGGAGTTTTAGTTTGTAATTCTCGCTTGTTGTGTTTAGGCTTTCTATTATATATGCAATAGACAACCTAAACATCAAAGATCAAATCAGCCTTTGTTGCTAACTTGATTGCTAGGACGCCTCAAGAAATCTTGATAAATCTTATAAGTTCTAGGAAGAACAAAGAAGTAAAATAACCTTTCAAATTGAAATTCAATAATAATAATTTTGTGTATGTCCATATAAATTCATTTTAAGCCTTTATATAGCCCTTACATGACCTAAAAATAATATTCTAAAAGGAAACAAACTTTAATTGACCTAAACTAGCAAGAAAATAACTAAATAATCCCTAATCCAACTTGAAATAGGATTCAGCCAACTAAAGGAAACACAAATTCAGCCAACTACCTAATTAAATAAAAAGAAATAAATAAAAGGGCAGGCCCAATTTCATCCTCCCATGCTTAACCTTTGACTTTGGCAAGCATCTCGACCCAATTTTATCCTCCCATGCTTAATCTTGGGCTTTGACAAGCATGACCATCTTCTCCCCACTTGAACTTGACTTGTTGAATAGGTAATCTTCTAGTGGCATGGATTTAGATTCATTTCTTTCCAAATTAGTATGCATGCATTGGATGAGAACTTGTAGTGCCTCCTTAAACTTCTTAGCCTTTTGCCTTGTTATTGGACCACTTAGTAATATCAAAGGATCAGTAGATATTGGTTTGGCTTCCTTGGGTTCAATCTCTTTAAGTCCACTCCTAAGTTCCTTGCTTGACCCTTGATCATGTTCTAGCTCTAGTCCATGTGTATCATTCCCTCCCTCTTGAAAAGGATTTGTCCTCAAATCTAAAACATTATCAAAAGGAGATAAATCAGAAACATTGAAACTTGCACTAACATTATACTCACCAGGAAGATCCAATTTGTAGGCATTGTCATTGATCCTCTCCAAGACTTAGAATGGACTATCCCACGTGGCAGCAATTTTGACTTCCTCTTATCAGGAAATCGTTCCTTTCTTAGATGCAACCATACCCAATCTCCTGGTTGAAATATCACTTGTTTTCCCTTGTTAGCATTCTTCACAAAAATTCTTGTTTTCTTTTCTATGTTGTCCCTAGCTTTTTCGTGAATTTGCCTAACATACTCGGCCTTTTTCTTACCATCCATATTAGTTTGCACACTCAAAGGTAAAGACATTAAATCAATAGGAGATAAGGGATTAAATCCATACACAATCTCAAAAGGTGAAAAATTAGTAGTAGAATGTGTACTCCTATTATAAGCAAATTCAACATGAAGCAAGCAATCTTCCTAAGTTCTCAAGTTCTTTTTAATTAAAACACGAAGTAATGAAGACAAAGTCCTATTAACTACTTCTGTTTGACCATCAGTTTGGGGGTGACAAGTTGTAGAAAATAGTAGTTTAGTCCCTAATTTTCCCCACAAAGCCTTCCAAAAGTAACTTAAGAACTTAGTATTCCTATCCGAAACTATGGTTCTACGCATTCCATGTAACCTAACAATTTGCCTAAAGAACAATTCAGCTATATTAGAGGCATCATCAGTTTTAGAACATGCAATAAAGTGTGCCATCTTAGAAAACCTATCAACCACAACAAAAATAGAATCCTTTCCTTTCCTAGTCCTAGGCAAACCTAATACAAAATCCATATATATATGAGTCCAAGGTTCATGAGGAATAGGTAAAGGAGTATACAATCCATAGGGCTTGACTTTAGATTTAGCTTGCAAACAAGTTATACAATTAGCACACAACTTCTCAACATCATTTCTCATTTTTGGCCAAAAGAAATGTTCATGCAAGACATCGTAAGTTTTATCAAAACCAAAGTGTCCTATTAATCCTCCCCCATGTGATTCCTTAACAAATAATTCTCGTAAAGAACAATTAGGCACATACAACCTACTTTTTTTAAACAGAAATTCATCATGTCTATAAAACTTTCCAAACCCAACTTTCTCACATGCTAGGTAAATTTCACCAAAATCCTTATCATTCATATATAAATCTTTAATGTGCTCAAATCCTAGCAATTTGGAATCTAAAACAGAAAGTAAAGTGTATTTCAGGGACCCTATTGAGTTTCTCACTAAAATAAGCCATGAGTTTCCCTCCTTACATCAAAACTGCCCCTATACCTACACCAGAAGCGTCACATTCAATCTCAAAGGTATTATTAAAATTGGGTAACACAAGTAATGGAGCATTAGTAAGCTTAGTCTTTATAATGTTGAATGCTTCCTCTTGCTAATCCATGAAAAGAGCAAACTTGACTCACATTAGTAGGGGTAGGCCAATCTCAAATTGCTTTAACCTTTTCTTCATCCACTTCGATTCCTAAAGCACTTACAACAAAAAAAACCAAGGAAAACAAGCCTATTCATGCAAAATGTACACTTTTTAAGGTTAGCATACAGTTTCTCACGTCTCAACACATCTAAAACCACTACAAGTGTTCAACATGCTCTTCAAGATTTTTACTATAAACAAGTATATCATCGAAGTAGACAATGACAAACTTTCCAATAAAAGATCTTAAGACATGGTTCATTAATCTCCTAAAGGTACTAGGAGCATTAGTTAAACCAAAAGACATCACTAACCATTTATATAAACCATAATTAGTTTTAAAAGCAGTTTTCCATTCATCACCCTCTTTCATTCTAATCTGATGGTCCCCACTTTTTAAATCAATCTTTGAAAACACACAAGCACCATGTAATTCATCAAGCATATCATCTAATTTAGGAATAAGGTGTCTATACTTTACCGTGATGTTGTTTATGGCATGACAATCAATGCACATCCGCTAAGTCCTATCCTTCTTTGGCACAAGCAAAACTAGAACCACACAAGGTGATAAACTTTCTTAAACATATCCCCTCTCCAGCAACTCACTTACTTGCTTCTCCAACTCTTTGCTCTCCTCGGGGTTGGTTGGATGGTTCGGAATTGGTGCTCCAGGAATGAAATTGATTTGATGCCCAATCCCCTTAAGTGGTGGTAGTCCAGGTGGTAGTTCTTCAGGAAAAACATCTTCATAACTGTAACATCTCGTTCCCTCCTTAGTTATTATTTCTTGGGTTATCGTCAGCTAATAGTGTCTTTATAGTAGTTGCGGGTCCCGAGGCATAGAACGTCAGAGTCAACCTCGGAGATTCGTGCTAGCGATGACTAAATTCGAGGTAAATTATATGTTGTAACTAAAAGTTATGATGATTAGGCTAATTAGAAAGATAAGTAATGGGCCTCTTTGGGAAATTTAGGAAGAAGAGAAAGTGTTTTAACTTGGGCTAAGCCCATGACCTAAAGAAGACATTATAAAAACCCCAACGCACCCATCTTTCCCCTTAGTTCTAGAACACCCCATCTCCTTCTTCTCCCCTTTTCTTGCCGTCCCCTTTCTATCTCTCTCCTCCTTATATATTCTTCCATCCACCATTTTCATCATCAACCACCACCTCTTCTCCTATCTTGATTGGTCTTACTTCAAGAGTTAAAGGAAGATTTATAAGACCTAATGCCTAAATTACAAGAGGAGACTTAGGAGACTAAGAGGTAAGAGATAGCATGTAAGTTAATGTTAGGGTTTTATGTTAGATTTAGTTAGATTACTTATTATACATGCTAGAATTTTGTAAGGGGTGTGTAAATAAAGTCAAAGATAGTTAAGGCTAAGAGTGTAATAGAAACCCTAGGGATAGATAACTAGTGTTTGAGGTTCTTCTCTCAATAAAAACTAAAATATGTTTATATTATAGGTGATTTGAAGAATAGAAGCAAAGGAAAAGGAAAAGAAATGGCTTAAGCTTGTGGGAGCTCAATTTTTGTGAGGTTTGATGCTTTAAGCCACCCCTCTTAAAGTTCAGCTTTGGATTTCCTTTGAAAACATTTAATGATTTCTTGCTTTGAGTTTTTGAATACTATTATACATTTCCATATGATTTCCTCTTAAGTTGGATGTTGAAAAATGTGTTAATGTTGCTGAGATTTGAAGTTGATGAGTTTGGGATTTGTTGAAATGATGTATTTGAAAAACGTGTGAAAAATTTGTCTGGGCACACAGGTGTCGCACTCGCGACTACTTTATGGAGAAACTGAAGGGTTTGTGGCATTCAACTCGCACGCGACGGTCACACCCCGTGTGGTTGTCGCGCTCGCAACTGCCTATTTTTCCTAGTGTGTCCGCGACCATCACATACCTTGTGGAGGCCACGATCGCGATGGTAACAAGCAAAGAAGGCCTCGCACTCACGACCAAGGTAGCGCAAGTGACAGTCACGGCTTTTCAAATAGATTTTCAAATGAATTTTTACAGGATTTAAACGAAATGAGATTTGCTCTTGAAACCCAACATTTATATATGATAATGAGTAATGGATATAAGGAAGTTTATTATGAGAATTGATTGAGAATGAGAATCAACTGATGAGCATGTGATTGTAATTGCATTGTAAATGATTATTTGATTTAAATGCTCATGTGGCTCACTTTAGAACGCTAGTTATAAGAATACGATGCATCGTAGGGTTAAACCATGGATATGGTATGATATTGATACGAATGATGATATGATATATGAAAACTGTATTGGCATCATAGTCTATAAATGGCTATACGGAATACGTGTTGGCTATGGATAAGAATGAGAATATATAACCTATGGTATCGGTGTATAAGTCTATAAATGGCTATACGGGATATGCATAGGGCCCCGATTCTTATCATCGAGTTCTTTCGAGTGCCACTAGAGCTAAAATATGATTTGAGTGAATGTTTGACTAATATCAAATTGCATTTACTTGTTTTCATTACAAATGCTTATTATGTTTTATTTCAATGTTTCTAAATGCTTTTATATAATTGTTTTATATTCAACTTCAGTTAAAGCATCCACTGAGCAATAGTTTTGCTCAGCGAGTTTACTTGTTTAAACTCGGAGGTTGGAGGACAGTAGATAGAAGTCTTGTCGCAACCAGCCGTCTCCAGCAGCAACCTCTATATTCTTTTGGTATATAGTTATTTTTATGTTAATTAGACTGGCATGTACCTAAATCTTTTAAGGACGATGAATATTTGTAAATTCTATTTTGTAATTAGAACCAAGAATATTATATTGGATTACGATATATTAGCCCTTAGAAGTTTATTGATGAATGGTTGTATTTATGTATATTTATATTGGGTGTTAGTCATAGTTTTATGGAAATGAAATGTAGGTGACTGACTCGAAACCAAACAATAGTAACGCTTCTTCTAGACTCATTTATGGGCTTAAAAGGGGAGTTACACGTGTAGCCTTCTTATAGGTCTACCTCGGTAAGCTTATAAAGGGTGTTACAATAACCTTGCAAAAGAGAACTTATGTTGCTCTGAATAGAACCAGCCAAATCATTAGTAGACAATAATGCATCTTTAAATAAAAGTCAGATAACAGGTTCATTAGCATGCAAAACTCTTTTTATCTCACTCTTATTAGCAATTAAACATTCTTTCTTTGAAATCACATTCCCTTTAGCCTCTTTAGGCTTTTCAACAGTCTTCATATTCTTAAAAGCTTGCTGTAATTTAATTTGATCATTCAAAGCATCTTGAGGTGATAATGGTGTGAGTGTAATAGCAACTTTATTAAAAGTGAACGAATACCTATTGGTGAAACCACTATGTTTTGCCGTCCGATCAAATTGCCATGGCCTTCACAACAGAATGTGACAAGCTTGCATAGGTACCACATCATATAGAACCTCATCAACATACCTACCAATCAACAGAGCCACTCGAACTTTCGTTGTCACTTTATTCTATCCACTATCGTTGAGCCATTGTAGACGGTAAGGCTTTGGGTGCTTTTTGGTTGGAAGTTGTAATTTCTCCACCATGTACGTGCTTGCAACATTAGTACAACTCCCCCCATCTTTAATAAGACTACAAACTTTTATACTCACTAAACACCTAGTATGGAACAGATTTTCCCTTTCACTATCAAACTCACT
The DNA here is from genome assembly GCA_949640765.1 of Croton laevigatus. Taxonomy (NCBI): domain Eukaryota; kingdom Viridiplantae; phylum Streptophyta; class Magnoliopsida; order Malpighiales; family Euphorbiaceae; genus Croton; species Croton laevigatus. The sequence goes on along the minus strand of CATIWJ010044475.1, from coordinate 3,534 downwards.
CTTAACTTGGGCATATAAAACCCTCCTAGCAACTAACAAATCTCCCATGACTGGTCCCTCTTCCTTACCCCTATCAAACTCACTCTCGGACTCTACCTCACTCTCGTCCTCTCTCTCATCTTCACTCACAACCTCCCTATGGGTATTAATGAACATGGTTCTTTTATTAGGACATTGACTCGCTCTATGACTGAACCCTTGACACTTAAAACACCTAATTTCCCTTGACTTAGATTGAGGCGTAGAAGAAGAATTTGAGTCCTTAGTCTCAAGTTTAGGATTAGAAATAGGTATCTTGGATTTTGAAGACTCTCCTTTGAATGTATAAGGTGAATCATTCTCTCTTTTGTAGGGTGTCGTCCATGGATTTGATTTTGCAAAAGTGTTAGGCCCCTTTTTGCTACTGCCTTTTCTTTTAAGTTGGGCTTCCACCTTCAAATCTTGGTGTAGCAATTCTTCTAAGTCAATAAAGTTTTGCATCTCCACAATATCATGAATGTCAGCATTTAGTCCTTGGAGAAATCTGGCCATGGTGGCCTCGGATTCTTCTTCAATGTTTACTCTAATCATTACTGTCTCCATCTCTTGATAGTATTCTTCCACACTCTTAGAACCTTGTTTCAAAGTTTGAAGTTTTTGATAAAGGTTGTGAAAATAATAAGTTGGAACAAACCTCTTTCTCAATATAGCTTTCATCTCTTCCCATGTAGAAATTGCTCTCTCACCATTCCTTCTTCTTGAAATGCCAAGTTGGTCCCACCAAGTAAGGGCATAATCTGAAAATTTTAAGGCTGCAACTTGTACCTTCTTTGCTTAGGAATAATTTTGGTAGGCAAACACCATCTCGATCTTTGTTTCACATTCAAGGTAAGCTTCAGGGTCGTTTTTCCCTTTAAAGGGAGAAATTTTGATCTTAATATTGTCTCTTGGTTCATCACGTCTATGACCTCCTTGGAGTTGTTCAAGATATTCATCACCATGTTCTTCTTGCTCTCTAAGCCTTCGGACAGGCTTGGTGTATTCTCAATTTAGGCCGTTGGTGTACTTAGTTAGCATTCTTTAATTCGTCTAAATAATTTTGCATTGGCCCCAACCGAGTTGTCAAAAGTCTATTAACCTGCTCCATCATAGCCTCGTATTATGTTCGGCATTAGGAGCTCCTCCAACCTTTCCATCCATAGGGTCCTTTAGTAATAACCCTTCAAGTAAAAAAATTAGAAATTGAACTTGCAAGAAAACGTTAGAAAATAGCAGAACCTCACAACTCACGCACTCGTGTTTGACACAAATTATGAATCACTCTTCACTCGTGTTTCACACAATTTAGTTGGCTTTTTCTCGCTCTTATAATCTCATCACTCTTGCCTTTTTCCTCTCACTTTTATCTCTATAGGTCTTAGTAGAACTAATTAGATGTAACTATTTCTTGGAGATAAACTACTTGAGGAACAAGAAAATTAGCAACAAGATGAAGATTTGATCAAAAGGAATAAGAACACAATCAGGTTTTGTATAGCCAAGTATTATTCCAAATTTAACCACTTGAATCCAAATTCTATCACTTAAATAATATTCGGCTAAAGCAAGAATCACTTGATTTATTCAAGGTAGTAATTCGACAAATGTACTCTACGGATTCAGCACTCAAACTATTCAGAATTGTTTTTGGATCTTTTTGCCACCAAGATCAGTAGCTAATGTTATGGAATTATTTAGATAACTTTTTGAGCCATCAGATTTTCACTTTTTTTTAATTAATATTCCTAAGAGATGAGGTCTGGAACATTGAGAGAATACTAAATTAGAATGAAAGAAGAAATAGTAATAGGATTTTCACACTTCATTTTTTTTTGAACAACCTAAGAGATCAAATCTGGACTATTGAAAGGAAAAAAAACGAAATTAAAGCGAAGAAGACAAAATAAAAATGAATTAGACATTATCTTGAAGTGAAGATTCAATTTTTGAAGGGAAAAGGAGGAAAACGATGGATAGATGGATAGATAGCAATTGAAAACAACAAACCAAATCTCTGATACCAAATGATAACAACCTTGTTGTGATCGTCCAAGACCTTCCTCTATCCTTGTAGAAGACAACCTTGAAATCGAACCTTTACCCTTTTCGAACGAAGTTTCAGTTTGTAATTCTCACTTGTTGTGTTTAGACCTTCTATTATCTATGCAATAGACAACCTAAACATCAAAGATCAAATCAACCTTTGTTGCTAATGTAGCACCCCTTAACCCGACCGTTTACGGTCGAACCAAGATGTGCCACATTATATATTACATGGTATACAGCTCATATTTTTACACTTAATTAAAATATAATTTACATAATTTACAATATTGAATAATAAAAATTCAATTCCAGCTTTCTTACTATTCCTTGATTTAACTTCACAGTATATGCCTTGCTAAACAATTCCGGTAAGCCTGATACTATTTGATTTTATTCATTCTTCTTGTGTCTTTCAGAAAACCTACAAGTTCAGAATTAACTAAACTTGCTGAGCGATTTCGCTCAGTGGATACTTTTAACTATAAAATAACAATAATAATATTTTCATGCAATTAAAAATATAAGTGCAATAATTAATCTTTTAATGAAAATAATTTCAGTAATAAATATTAAAATAGTAATCAACTCATTTGAAATAAATAATAAATAAATCAATATCAAATTTACTTATTTGAATCATTCAAGTGGCTCTACTAGGACTCTGGTGAACACAGGGATAAAGCTACTGTATTTAATATATGGTGAATAGCTCTAGGCCCACAGCCGAAGTATCCTATGTTGACCGGGTCTCAAATATCTCTAGGCTGTAGCCGGAGCATCATATTTTGACCAAGGTCAATTATCATATTAATGGCCAAATCCAAAATTATTCATAGTGTAACCGAATTCGGACATGATCGCAGGCTCTATTCGGTATCACTCCAAGTTGACTTTCGGTCTAACTTGTTTGGTCGCAGTATTGCTCAGTGTATGATGCATCACACCCTTATCACACTAGTTCACTTACCTAAATAGAGCAAAATATTTATTTCTGTAGTACTTTCTCAATTCCATTCCAAATCATAAGTATAGCACAAATAAAATATATTCCCAATCATAATTTAATCATAAATCATATATATTTCTGAATCTTAATTTAATCACAATTATTATTCATATTTTTTTTCAAATCATAATTTAATCACAAATAATATATAAATATTTCCAAATCACAATTAATATATTTTTTTCAAAATCACAAATATCAGATTTCATAAAATTTATAATAAATCAATAGTAAATTTTAATGCATGCAATTTAAAGAAAATATATTGGTATTTTCGTAGTTAAAGTATCAAACCTGATTTTAACGGTCTCCTTTATTCAACCGTCTCTTTTTGTTTCGGTTCCTTCATTCTCTTTGAACAGTCCTAATATCATTAGTAATATATATACTTGTAAGAAAAATATTATCTAAATATTTTTCTATAAGTGTATTCTTTTTACTTCTAACGATTTTCTATTTATTAA
>CATIWJ010044454.1:0-24164 GCA_949640765.1 Croton laevigatus | reverse complement strand
TTTTTTTTGAACACCCCTAGTATGTAGGTGGCAATGTAATTTTTTATTATTAAGAGGGCATTAATGTCTTTCACTAAGAGTAAAAAAGATAAAGTAGGAAAAATAAAAATTGTGATTGGCTTAGTCCAAGTGATGTCCTCATAGACCGGGTCTAAGCAAATATTTCCAATTAGCTTAAGGCGTACTACATCTCGCAAATTCGCATATAGGAATGGAAAAATCACTATTGCCTCCGTATTTTTTGATTTTTTACATTTCAAACAGCATTATTAGATTCAAGTTTGGTGTTAATAGTTTGATGGGTTAGGTTAGGTAGATTAAAGTATTATTTATATATAACTTAATTAGAGTAATCATATTTTAGGTTAGTTATAAAATATGATTACTCTAATTAAGTTATATATAAATAATACTTTAATCTACCTAACCTAACCCATCAAAATATTAACACCAAACTTAAATCTAATCATGTTGTTTGAAATATAAAGAATAAAAAAATACGGAGGTAATACCTTTTTTTTTTGGAAACTTACTATTTTATCCCTGACATTTGACATATTATCCAGTTTTATCCCTATATTTTGTAAATTAGACTATTTTATCCTTGTTGTTTTGACAAATATATTGTTTAGTCCTTTTTGTTACTTTTACACTCCAAACAACATTAAAATATTTTCTTAATCCCTAAAATACCCTAATTATTATTTTTTTTTTTAAAAATATTTTAAAACAAAATAGGAATAATATAAAAAAAATCCCTATGTTTTTACCATATCGACAAAAACCTCCCTATCTTTTTTTCCAACAAAAAAAACCTCATTTTATATTTCCGTTAACATTTTCCTCCTTCTGTCTATTTTTTCTGTTAAAATAACGGTTGAATGAACAAAATATAATTTTACGGATCATTTTCAAAAAAAACTAAACAAATGAGGGACTGAAATGTAACTTTTCTTATCTTTTTCCTCCCCGATCCACGCTTCACACTACGGCCACCAAAGCAGACCCCTCTTCCGCCGTCGGCCTAACACTTTTTGGTTTCGACCAACACCAATGTTGGCCATAGCTCCGCCTCCCTCCACCAATTTCTGCAAATTGAAATCCATTCAAATTAAAGAACAGGAAAGATGGTTCCAACAACAGGAAAGCATCTTCGCAGAAATTGAATGGATTTTGATTCTTGGATCCAAGAATCAAAATCCATAGCCAAAATCCTTTTATTAAACTACACATTATCAACAGCAGGTAAAAAGTTCACCGCCCAGGAGAAAAAACCCACATAACTTTGGAGCCAAAGAGTCATAAGTCATACCGAAAATTATGATTTCTACTTCGATTCTCCAAGCTTTTCCATCTCGAGGAGTTCGAGGGCTTTCTGGTGTGCCTAGGTCTCGATGGTCAAATCGGGCTTGGCATTCAATCCAACCATGAGAATAACAATGGCGAGGAAGCTAGTGATGTAGCAAGGAAGCTCCCAATCCTTCCATTTACGAGACTGACCGGTAGGAGGTGGAGTTCGGGTGAATAGGTAACCCTTCGGCCTCTCCTCGCGGCCTAGAGACGTCCAATGACTTGGTCCAGTGGCGGCGCCTCCGTAAGTACGTAGAGCAGATGCTAGGCGCTGGCGGAGCATGGTGGATGCGGTTGTAAAGGGTTGCTTTGGTGGTTGTAGTGTGAAGCGTGGCTAGGGGAGGAAGAAGATAGGAAAAGTTACATTTCAGTCTCTCATTTGTTTAGTTTTTTAAAAAGGACCCGTAAAATTACATTTTGATCATTCAACCATTATTTTAACAGAAAAAATAGACAGAAGGAAGAAAATGTCAACGAAAATATAAAATGAGGATTTTTTTGTTGGAAAAAAAAAAAGACAAGCAGGTTTTTGTCGGTATAGTAAAAATATAAGGAGTTTTTTTTATATTATCCCAACAAAATAAGTTGAAAAGGGTATATATACTCTACAAACATCGCAATGGAAAATAGTATAATTTATGCCGCCACAGAGTCTTAAAATTAAAACTTGAGTCTTGAAACCCTTATAAGAAAGAAACAGTTAAATCAAAATAAAATGGGCAAGCGAAAACAAAGATTTTAGAAATGGCATGAAATTAAAGCTTGAGATCAGAAAAGTATATAGATACAAAGTTTAAAAGATAAACTAAATAAAGAAGTAAGCTTTGAATTAGTTAGGATAGAAACACAGAAGCAGAGTCTTAAATTCAAATCACAATTCAATCGAGTCAGGCTTAGATTTCGAAACACAAAATAGGGTCTTGCTATAAATTATTTTAAAAAAAAATCAGAATTCAAAAACATCAAGAATGAGTTTTGAAAACCAAGAGATAAGAAACAAATCACAACAATGATTTTAGTACAAAGAAAACAAAAGCATTTTTAGAATCCTAATGTCGAGAGCTTCAATTTGAAATACTTGTTTGCAAGATTCATCGTCAATGGTAGAGTTATTTTAAGTGGTAAATTACATTTTAGGTGCCTGCTGGAGGTAGGAAGGAGGCAAAGTGCATTTTGGTCTCTTAAACAATGGTAGAGTTATTTTAGGGATTATGAAAATATTTTAATGGCAAAAGTAACAAAAGGGCTAAAGATTATACTCGTTTAAACAATAAGAATAAGATAACCTAATAATTTACAAAATACAAAGATGAAATAGTTTAATATGTCAAATGTCGAGATATAATAGCAATTTTCTTTATAAGAATTTATATAATAATAATTCTAGGAAAAATTACAAATTTATCCCTCTAATTTTAAATATTATACTGTTTTGTTCTTTATTTTATAAATTAGATTTTTTTTATTCCTGTATTTTATAAAATTAAATCATTTAATCCTTTTGTTAACTCCATTTAAACACCTAAATGTATTTTAAATAAATCGTATATTACTCTTTTCCCTTTTAAAATTAAAAACTTTTTCTTTTCAAATTTTAAAAATTAAAAATTTTAAAATCAATGTGCCTTTAGAATTGCAGCAAAACAGCAAAACCATTTCAAATTTATAGCCATTCATTCAGTACTGAAATATGGTTATTTTGTGATAAGATTTCATCATTTGACAACATTGTTCACAAAATCAATCAAATATTTTTTTTTTTTTTTTGAAAAAAAAAAAAGGAAAATGTCTGAAGTTAGAACAAACAACAATGGCTTCTCCACTTCTTTCACTCAGTTCTAATAAAATTATTTTGTAAAGGAATAATGTGTTTGAAGTGACAAATTTAAAATTCAAATCTAATTTTTAATTTTTTTGGTTTTTCAAACATAACAAAGTGGATTTTACAAATGAATCTCACAAAATTTTTTGTAAAATTTATTTATTCCAAAGTGGCTTATAGGGAGAACAATATCTTATCGAGAGCTAATACTGACAAAAACAAATGCCTGATTGTTCACATGAGAATAGTCCACATATGGTTTGTTCACCTTGAGCACAGTCCACATCAGGGGCGGTTTTGGGCAAGTGCAACATGTTCGACCACAGGGCCCCAAAAAATAGGTGGCCTCAAATATTAAATGACGCGTATTATATTCAATGTTTTAAGAGAGAGAGTAGCTGGCAGAGAGTTTTCATCTCAAAACATAAGGTCGCAAGTTTGATACGCGTTATACTTTTTGGAAATTTTATCTTTTAAACTATGAATAGAAGGCCCCGGTTTTAAAAAATAATTGAAAAATACACAGGACCCCTAAAATATTTGCTCCGCCCTTGGTCCACACGAGGTTGGTTCATGATGAAATAAAAAAATTAGTTTACTTGATTAAAATAAAATTAAAAAATAGTGAGTAATTACAAGAATTGCTCCTATGTAGGGGTGAGCAAACATCAATGCAGTTAATAGCATGCATGTGGTTTCATATTTTTGGTAAACCGTAAACTGCACTGCTTATTGATTAAACCGCAATGCGATTTTGCAGTGGTTTGTAGTTCAAACCACAGCGAAAAACAAGCATACAAAATCAAAAAATTAGACAAGCAAAAACTTACAATTTCTATGTAATTTTCCACATCCTATATCAGAAAACTTTTTGGCTTAATAGCAAGTAAACAAAATTAGTAGCTAGGTAAATATAAAGAGTATTCAGTATATTCGATAACAATGTTCTCCAAATCATGTATCTACCAAAATCTATGTAACATCAAAAATTTGCAACCAGGGTTTCAGAAGGACTAAATTGAAAGTTCAAGGACTAAATTTGAAAGATTGAAAGTTTCGGGGTTAAATTCAAATTTTGTCATAAGGGCTTATTTGAAGGAAAACTTGAAGTTAAAGGATTTATGTGGTTATTATGGATGGAAAAGACTAGTTAGTAATGGAGAAAAGTTTGAGTATTGTCTTGTAATTGACCAAGGATTAATTGTAAAAATGAAAAGTTGGAGGATACTTTGAGAATTTGGCAAGGATGTCACCTATGACCACAATTCTTGACACTTAGATGTTGATTTGCTTAAGTGTGGACATTTTACACAATGGATGTTGTAGGCATTTGATGAAGGGTCACCTTCTTCCTCTTCATTTTCTCTCTTCAACCAAACCTTAAAAAGAAAGAGCTAGACTTGCTTTGTTCTTCCAATTTAGAGAGAAAACAAGTAAGAGAATTCTAACCTAGCTTGTGAGACCTTTGAATCCGTTACAATGTGCCATTATTACTAATTGCAGAATTCAGGATAACACTATTGTTGCTTTTGAATTGATGCACTTTTCCTGAATAAGAGGCGTGGTAGAAATGGTTTTGGGGCATTAAAAATGGATATATCAAAGGCTTACGACAAGTTAGAATGGAGTTATATTACAAAAATACTGGACAAAATGGATTTCATCTAACAGTGGATCTGTCTTGTTTTGGGTTATGTTTCAACAATGAACTATGGGTCTTACATAAGGGTCAGCATCTTAGTCCCATCATACCATTAAGAGGCGTACATCAAGGCGATCCGATTTTGCCATTATTTATTCATCCTATGTGCTGAGGGCTTATCTCGGATGATTCAGTCTTATGTTAATGTGGGGACTTAGCATGGGTGTTTACTTGTATTTAGAGCAAATGCTATAGAAGCCAATACAGTGAAACAAGTTATTGAAGTCCACGTGCAAGCTTCAGGTTAGCATATCAACCTTTTAAAGTCATCTTTATGTTTTTCCAATAATGTGTTGGGTTCACTTAGACAACAAATTTGTGGTGTTTTTGAGGTGGATGAAAAGGTAGATCTTGGTAATTATTTTGGTCTACCAACTCGTGTTGGCCTCAACAAAGTGATGTTTTTAGTTTTGTTAAAGACCAGGTTTTGAAAAAATTGCACTCATGAAAGCTTGTTTTCAAGAGTTGGGAAGGAGATTATTATCCAAGCTTCTTATGGCGAAGCTTTTGGGAAAGTAAGAAGCTGATTTGAAAGGGTGCTTGTTTGCATATTGGGTCAATTACTTCAACCTCTATTTGGGAGGATACCACATGTTTGGTTGCCTTCTATGTCGTCTATGAAGGTTGTGAGTGGGGTTGATATTGGTTTTAGATCTTATAGAGAATCGACGCTGGAAAGTTGATGTTGTTTCTAGTGTTTTCGAACCACCAGATGCTGCTGCCATTTTATTAATTCCGTTAAGCCATAATGGTGGAGATGATAGTAGGCTCTGGCATTTTTATAAGAAATAATTATGTACAGTAAAGAGTGCTTATTGTTACTTGACAATCGAATGAACAACATCATCTTCAATCTCGGACTTGGCGAAAGATTTGGGCCTCACCCAAGTGTATTAATTTTAGAGCAAATAAAAAAAACCTCATTGTGTTTTGACCATACCAACAAAAAACTCTCTGTCTTTTTTTTTTTCCAACAAAAAAATCCTTATTTCATTTTGCCGTTGACATTTTCCTCTTTCTGTCTATTTTTTCTGTTAAAATAAACAGTTAAAGGATCAAAATGTAATTTTAGGGGCCGTTTTGAAAAACACAAAAAATGAAGGACTATTCTTGAACTTTCCCTTCTTCTTCTTCAACTTCCTTCTCCCCCACATGAAAACCTAGCCGCCGCCGCCTCCTCCCTGCACGGCCCAGCCACCTCCGCTGCCACCACCACCACCACCACTTCCATATGATTGAGCCTCGTTGCTAAAGGTCGCAAACAGAGACAGAGCCACGTATGAACCTTTGGTGTCCTTGGGCCCCATGAGATTTTTAAAATATATATAATTAGTAGAGAAAATAAAAAGTATTCTGCATGTGGTGTAGTGGTGGCGCACAAGGGTTGGCCCTAGAGTTCTGAGGGTCGAGCCTTGCCTTGTACATTTTGCTATATTTCACAACAATTTTTACTAGGCTTTGGGCTTTGAAAAATTGGCCCCCCCATTGTGCAGAAGCTGGCTCCATCACTGGTCACAAATCCAAGAGTTAATTACATTTTGCTCATGAATGGCGGCGTGAAGGCAGAGAATCCATCGGGGCGAGAATCTCAAGCCAAGTCGGTTAAAATCCCAATAGATAGTCCCATCGATAATGGTGTCTAATGGAGCTGAGGGCTGTTTCGTTGGTCGGGCAGAGGCTTTGGTGTCAATCGTAATGAAGGACGTCGAAGGCAATTTGGAGCCAAAATGGCGTCGGTGGCCATGGTAGCATCGGAATCTCATAGCTTCAATTCTCAGCTTTCCGGCTGCCGTACCTTGCGATTTGGGTACCAAAAGACTCCTCAAAGAGAAACCGAATGACTTGTGGTGTTGGTTCGGTGGTTTGATGGTGGAGAACGGCTGTAGAAATGACAAACTGTGGGAGGCGTGGCAAAGTTCATGGCGGCGGTTGGCTGGGCTGAAGGAAGAAGAAGGGAAAATTTCATTTTTGCCCCTCATTTCTTTAGTTTTTTCGAAAGGCCCATAAAAATTACATTTTAATCCTTCAACCGTTAATTTTAATAGAAAAAATAGACAAAAGGAGGAAAATGTTAACGGAAAAATAAAATGAGGATTTTTTTGTCTGAAAAAAAAAAAGACAAAAAATTTTTTGTAGGTAGGGTCAAAACATAAATTTTATTTGGCTATTACTAAATGCAGCTTTGCCCTGTATTAAATTGTTGCAGCATCAGAATCTATAGGTGGAGGGTCTTTGCCCGTTTTGTCAGTACTGTGAAGAAGATGAACTTATGTTCTCGTGTGTCGCGATTTTGCAAAAGTGTGTTGGCATTGATATGTGATTGGTTTTTGATTTGGACATTATATGAATTTCCGAGACTGGTTTGAGAATATATCGAATGTGTTGCATGGCTATGAGTTGCAGGTGGTGGTGGTGACGAATTTATGGGCAATATGGGTAATGACGTGGTTTGGAGAGAGAAAATTCATATGTGATTGGTTTTCGATTTGGACATTATATGAATTTCCGAGACTGGTTTGAGAATATATCGAATGTATTGCATGGCTATGAGTTGCAGGTGGTGGTTACGAATTTATGGGCAATATGGGTAATGACGTGGTTTGGAGAGAGAAAAGATTGACTTCGATGCAAGTGGCTAGACAAGCAAAAAACTCTCTCAACATTGGACCCAAGCTAATATTAATAGGAATATTGTTGCTAGCTTATCAGTTCTAGTTCCATTGGCTAAGCTTACACAAGGAGTTCTAAAGGTTAAGGTTGATGAAGCCCTTTTTGATGGTGACTACGGTGGTTTAGGTGCTGTTGTTCGGGACTAATTTGGAACAACTTCTATACAGATATCTATTCCTGGAAAATTTGAGGTTAGTACTGTTGTGTTGAGGCAATGGCAATTAGAGAGGCTTTGGGTTGGATTAAGTAGGACGGTCTCCTGTGGTTATGGACAGTCTTCTATTGTTATGCATGTCAGATGCTCAACTTGTATTCGATCTATTGCTAATCCCAACTATAATGATGGCTCTTCTTTCAAGTAACTTATTTCAGTTCGCAAATCCTTTCGAGTTACTTATTTCAGATTGCAAATCTCTTTTCGAGTTACTTATACTAGTAGTGCCTGCTCATTCTTGCAAGAGATGCTACAGTCTGAACAGGCAAGGTGGTTTGATACGGGCTTGATCTTAATTGACCGCCTGTGTACTTTTGCTATTATTAGGCTTACAATCCAATAAAATTCTTATCATTTACGCCATAAATATAAAACTAAGATTTTCCAAAATTACATACTGCCAAAATTGAGGGCTTCAAACTAATAAAAAAAAAGGGTAACTACAGAAGGGAATATCAACTAGCAATAGCAAATAAAAAGGTTAGAATTTAGAAAGGTAATCAAAATGTAAAAACTACCAAAAATAAAATGGATTCTACTCTTTCATGAAGGACTGGTCAAATACTGTTCCAAACAGTAACAACTCATACATCAGATAAAATTGTAACTTTCTGACAATAACGGCAACAACCTCCCATGTACAGATAATGGGAATCTTCCTTTCTGTTCACATGACCTGGCCAAGAATCTAGCAGCTAAATGCAGAAGAAGAACAAACTAATGAGAAAAGGGTTGAAAAAGACAGGGAAGGGAACCCAATCAGATCCTCGATGGAATCAAACACTAATGAAAAATAGCTCTTACTTACCTTCAAGAATATTAGAACAGATTCACCTGCGGAAATATAACTCTATAAGACTTGGGGGGAACTTATACCACTTTTAAGACTTGGGGACCGTTACATTCAGGATTTTTACATCCTGGAATGGCTTGTCTGCCCTGTCTGTCTTCACCTTCTCAATTGCCTGCCAATAAAATTTATTAAATTCCAGGTTGCAAAATAATATATTGGAAGGGTTGAAAAAACATATGCCATTTGGTTGATAACAGGTGATCCGAGGATGAGCTTGTTTCATCCATTTACCATGCAATACAATAAATGGCATGCCACTGAGCTATTGAAAAGTACGCAAATTTATGCTGCCAAACTACGCACACATACATGCTACTTGGGATCACCTCTTAGTTCTCACACATTTTAAATCTCTCACACGCACACAACAGCGATAAAAAAAAAAAGGATAGAATATATAGCAAACTCCACATTACCTGTACAACATCCATACCCTTGACAACTCTACCAAAAACAGTATGCTTATTGTCCAGCCATGGTGTGGCAACTGTGGTGATAAAGAACTGAGACCCATTTGTGTTTGGGCCTGCATTTGCCATTGACACTGTGAAGGGCCTGTCATGCCGTAAACTGCATAGGCAAACATTGAACCCAGTAAGTTGCACACAATATATTTAAAAATACTAGAAAATATATAGCAAAGGTAAAGCACTAACTTGCCACAATCAACAAGATTCTCATTTTGTAAAAACTCATCAATTTGAAATGCCTTATCAAGTATCAACCATATCCTTGTTTGTGCTATTAAATTAACACTCATTCAAGCATATCTGAAAATAAGATTAAAATACAACTTCTTGCCCATGAGATTTGATGAGCTTAATATATACGATTTACTAATACTCTAAGCTTCAGGCTCTGTTGCGATTGCATTTCATTTTAAGTCTACCTAATTTTGCAACTAGGTTAAGGCTTGCTAGTAAAAGGAAAAGAATGAAAGGGGCCCACTAGATTCCTTGGATTATGGTAACCCATGCCAGGTTAGTCTAAAGAAAAAAGAATCTTGGTCTTCCCCAATCAATGAATCCTGTTTCACTCACCGACGAAAATATACTCCCCTCCTCTCCATGTCGCAAAAGCAGAGAACCAGGTGCATTTGGGAACTTGGTCCAGGATCAGTGGTTTTCAGGTCTGGTGATAGGTTTATATAGATCTCCAGAATTTTCTGAGACAATGGGGATTCAGGGAATCACTGAGATGTGATTTGACTTTCAAGTGTACATATATTTTTGTTGCGTCTAAAAGTGCACTAGAAATAAGGGAAGGAACAAGATGACAGCACCCATACACATACAAGAACAACACATAGACGTAAACAAATATTCAGATTCTTTTGGACAAGTTATCATCCTAGGATGCAGACACAAAGCTTTTTCTTGCAAACTGAAATTTGGGCAACAGTGCTTTCCTAGATATAGGAATCCTAACTTGTTGAAGCAAAAATTACAGGAAATATTGAACTTCAAAGAAAGTAAAAAAACTTCTTAAGGCAAGAATGGAAGGTAGGATTAAGAAAAGAAGAATGGTAGTCGTGGAAGCAAGTATTCACTACATTCCAATTGTTTGACAAATCGGAAGAAGAACGGGCATAAAAATTATGACAAATTGATCTCCAAGCTTAGAACATCTAAAATCATTGAACAGTAACATTTGAAGGAAAGCTGGATTAAGAAAAGAAGATAAGTATTTTTGGAAGCAAGTAGAAAAGGCACTGCTATGTACCAACAGCTTGGCTTGGCAACGCCCAGCTATTCAATGAAATGTCAAATTGAGGCCTAGGTAAAAGTGTAGTCAAATGCATTAGGATAATAAGACTTGGATTAGCTTCAACCAAGTCCTCTAGTTGGTCCCGTTAATATTTTTTACTAGCATTACTGAACCTCATAAAAATCCAGGGTACAAGGGCTGTCAAAATTTCAAATTGGTGTAGAACTGTAAGTTAAAAATGGGATACAATTGCAACCAAGTCAAAAGTTCAAGGCATAAGCAATAACATTATATTTAGCCTGTTCAGTGCCACCATGAGAAGCATTCAACCTAAGGAAAGGAAGAAACAAAAAACAAGATGAAGTAGAAGTACAAGAACCTGTGATATCTAATGTGATTAAGCATATTTTCTGTTGCCAAGTAATGGAAGAGACCAAATTGTAACACAACTTAAGGCAGTAGTGTTCCAACTTGATTCAAGCAACAAGGATAGACTAAGAAATGCCAAAAAGAAAAAAGAATTATACCTTTTATGAAACTCATCCTCAAATTCCCTTCCCCAAATAGACTGCCCACCAGTGCCATCCCCCAAAGGATCTCCAGTCTGTATCATGAAACCTTTGATGACACGATGAAAGATGAGATTATCATAATAGCCATTTCGGCAGTGTGTTGTAAAATTCTCCACAGTTTTTGGACATTCTTCCGGGTACAGTTTCATGTGGATGTCTCCCATAGTGGTGTGTAGAACCTGGCAAGAATTACAGATTAAATAAGAAAATGGTAGCATGTTGTGTAGGTGAAGCAAGCAAGCATGAATAAGAATATAAACCAATTACAGTCCCATGAAGACACGCAAAAGCAAAAGGTTTTTTCTAAAGAGGAATAGACCTACAAATACGATATCCATAACAGCAACAATCATGATCTGGAACACATCATATCAAACATCCAAATTTCTCCAACAAAATCAAATAGTAAAAGAATGTCCAAATCATATGGTTCAAAAGAAACAAATAGACCTAGAAAAGAGAAACGCAGTGACAAAGAAAGAAATGCTATAGTGGTACAGAAAACACAGTTTAAGGGCCAATTCAGCATTCCCAAAGTAGGATCCACTTTTATTGTTCAGTTCAATGAGAAACAAGATAAGTAAACTAATAGTAATTTTTTATTTGAAAATAAAATTGATATGAAATATGGGCATGCAAGAAAAGTACTTGAAACCACTACTAACTAACCATATCCAATAGTCTCAGCAAATTTTTACCTATCACACTTTTGACATGGATGGCCCATACCAAGGTCATTCAATGTGCAAATTGTGTGTGCGCAAGCATGCGAGGTGGGGGAATATATGATGGATGGCGGGGATAAATGTCTTTGACAAATCCAGGGATGCACTAAAATCTAAAACACTTTTGAGTATTTTCAATTATGAACTACAATCAATTAGAAATAAGAAGGAAAATTTACAAAAAACTTACACTATATATGGAGGATTTTTATTTGGTATCAAGGTAAATCATTTTAAATAAGGGTCTTCATTTAGCTTATGTAGTGTATGTATATTTTTACTTCTTAAGGACTTAGGGTAATAATTATACAAAAAAGCATGATATTTACTTTAAGTTGAATACCTGCCATGATTGAAATTTCAAAAAAAAGAAAACATTTACTATTCTTATTCATCATTGTGACAAATTCATACATTAATTTTATTTGCATATCACAAACTTTGTGGAAAAAATATGAGAGTTTGGTACTTAATTCAAATCATTATTTTAACTTTGTTAGTCTTATAGGCCTCAACAAGTATTTGTTATTCATATTATTATGGTTTTTTTTTTTTTTTTTCGTTAGCTAACATCTAACATTATTTCACTTTTTTAGGACTTAATTATTTTGTTCTTAATCTGTTAACCAAATTTTCATTTTTTTTAGAAGTAAATTTTCATGTATTAATATTGAGTTAACACAGATTTTCCATTCTTCAAGTTTCACTGCAGATTAAAAGATTATCAAGCAGAATGTTAGCCATTGTTAAGCAGTCACTTCAATCCAATTTATGACATTGAAGAAACAATTATAGTTACAAAATTAAGATCAAAGATTCAGGTCATTGGTTTCACAAAGCAAATTAGTGGTTGAATTGAAACCATTAAACTAATTAGTTTTCTTCTTAAAGAGAGAGAGAGAGAGAGAGAGAAATATCATTCTTCTCATGATTGGATGAACTCGGTTATTATTAATGTCTTTGATGTTGCAATGTTTCATTAACTAGTAGATTGAACTGAATTCTAACTGTGATCTTTCCCTTTTCATCCTTGAGAAACTTGGATTTTACATTCAGAATCAACTAGTTTTTTTATTACTACATTGTTTTAATGTTTACAAACGCACATCTCCATTTTCCTCCATTTGCATTGACATACATTCTAAGCTTCTCTGTCTATTGGGTTTTCGTATTCTATTTGTGTCATATGCCTTTTGACTGACAAGATCCCAAGAATTGTAATTTGGAGTTCAAATTTTAACATTAAAATTTGAAAACAGAAGATGAAATATTAATGCATATTAATAACACGAATTAACTTTATAATCAACTTTTGGCCCTGATAATTTTTTACAAAATTAAGCATGAACTTACCACATTGTCAGGAAGAGATGTAGAGACTGCTTTTCCTATATCTGAAACAGCCAAAAGTTCATCTGCTGGTGGCTTTTCATTGAACACATCTCTTCCCTTAGTTGCATCTTCAGGTTCCTCTGGTTCTCTCCGGCTAAATTTGACCATAGAAATAGTCAGCATAAATAGTGCCACATTTTCACAATAAAAGATAACCTAGAAATTAGGGCATTCTAAATGTGCTACAACAATATTTCTGATAAATACAAGTTGATTTAACTAGATATTTGCCACAAGGTCAACATCCTACAGATATTTAAACAATTCCCCAATTCACTCTTCATGCGAAAAGCAAATTTGGGACGACAATTCTATCTCTATGCTTAATGGAACTCTTGATTACTATGTGATACCTAACACTAGCTATTAAAAAGATTTGGGGATTTCTTGGACTGGTCAATAATTTGAGAAACAAAATGATTACTGTATTCTCGAATTGGTACAGAATTTTTAATGGTCCACTAAACTTACTTCTAAATTTGCAATGTATACAAACTTACCTGTAAATCATTTCTCCATTTTATCATTTTTTTTTTCAACATTCTAAAAAATGTACAATTGATAACATATAGAAGGATTATGTATAGAAATCCATAGGCCAAAAGGTAACAAGCCAACCAACTTCATTCTTCTCCGTAAAATTTTGAAAGTTGATTTTTTTTTTCTATTTAATTTGAGTCTTAAATGTAAATATTATCTCATAAATGGATTTATTAGAAATTTTTGAGATAGAAAAGGGAAGAGTTAAACAAATAAAATTAAAAACAGATAAACTAAAAATATATTAATGTTGCGATCCGCCATTGCCTAGGCATAACCTTGGCAAGAGCTTAATAAAATCCCTAGGCACCCTCCCTTTGCAAGCTGGTTTTCAAGGGTGAGTTCTATCTAGGTGGCCAGTCTTCATGTATCAATTAAACACTAGCAAATTTTGACAATGAACTAAACATTAACCATCTAAACTATTAAAATCAATATTTTGGAGCAAGTATTGTTAATACCAGAGCAAAAATTAGTTTTTGGAAAAAATTAATCTCATTGTAATTTGTGTAGCTTAAAAAGAGGGCAATTTTGTCATTTATAAATATTTGCTCTGGCAATAACAATATTTGCCTGGAAATATCATCACCCTTCATTAAAACTATAAATGCTAATCTAAAGACTATCATTTGTTTTTAGATAATTTTCTTAACGAATTAGCTACCTCAATATTCAGTTTTGTCCATTTAAAGCAATAATATTTGATGCAAGAATATCCAAATAAATATGAATGTTTATTGTTTCCTTATTTTAAATTAATGAGTTTCTCAATTCCCTTTACTCAAGACTCCTATTTAATGGAATATTACATATTAGGAACTACTCATTTTAGAATCAGGATTTCTCTTTACTCCTGTAAATGGCAACAATAAGAAGATTCATCAATTTAGAATATTGAATCTAAGGCTTTCTCTAAAACCTACTCATTTGTCCCTTCATTTTGGAACAATGATTATTGGGTCTCTAAAATTTGTTTTTAATTACATTGAACAATTAGGTCATTCCATAAAAATTCCGACTTCTCCATATAGAAGTTAAAGTCAATGGAGGAATAATTATTCTAATCCCAAAAATGCCCGTAATGAATTTAGTTTATATTTTAATTTAAATTTATTGAAAATAGAAAAATAAAGAGTGAAATAAATTAAATTTAATGGAATATATTACATATTTAATTATTGTTAATGTAAATAAAAAGACTAATTAGTATAACATTTCAAAATATAAGGATATGTTAATTATAGTATTTGTAATGGCAATATTGTCAAAATTAACAGAAAAGTAAAAAAGGTAAAATTGGAGGATCTATTACTTGGACAGTGTCAAAGAGTAGGGTTGTAGGAGTAAGTATTTCCAAATGCAAGTTTGGAAAAGTACTGGTATACAAAACCTAGGGATCCAATAGTAAATTTTAACAAAAAATATTGTTGAGAAGTAAATCTCACATTGGATAATCCCAGATAATTAACAGAAAATCCAAGACATTTAATAGAAGCCAACTAGTTCTGTGCAAAATGGATTTTAACATGCATTCACTTATAAGCTTGTGTGTGCATGAGCCCAAATGTAGCTTACATATAAAAAGGCTTTATGAAAGAATTCAACAATGAAAAAATAAAATTATAAGTCAATAATCAGTGATATTTGTAATACCTGAATAAATAAATCCTATGTTTCTTGAATGCACAACACAGGAGAGTAGGGTCCATCAAAGGCTCTTTATTCTCATTAACATTGACTGCAGCAGCAGGAATTTTTCTAACTTTTTTACTGCTCCGATCACCTCGATACAAAGCAATCTGCAAGAATCTATCATTGTTCTCCACTTTCCCAAGAATGCGGGCAACTTTATTTGTATGTAAATTAACAACCTAAAAACAAAGGAAACAAACAAAATGGAGTTGTAATGAACATCATGCTAGGCAGAGGAAAATTATCAACAATAATTGTTAATAGAAATTAAATTCAAAGAGCAAAGTCTTGTCATGAATTAATGAGGTGTACAACATTCAAATGTATACTTTATACAGCTACATAAATGACAGGCAATCTAATTCACAATTCGTTTAAATTCTAATGACAACACTTACTTTTATCCCAAGAAGAGTCGCATATATCAAGAAATTAGAACTTTCATCAAAAACAGCATTTGGTTGTGGTGCGTTTTCTGTTTTTTCAATTTCTTTCTCAACAGCCATTCTTCGCCCAAAATCAATAGCTTCCAACCGATACAAGGGAGCATCACTTCTCTGAAGATCTTGAGCCACCTAGCGAACAGAAGATGCTTGTTGCTGTAAGAGACTACGACTCTAAAAGAAAATCTTGTAAATAGAATAAAAATAAACTTGCCATTACCTCAAGAGATTCATCATAAACCCGTCTGAGTTTACCAGTTCTGAACCAAAATACACGTATCCTACGATCAGGTGATGTAATCGAGAACTGGTTACCATCTGGGCTCACCTGATAGCAAATATAATTTACATGTGGAATTTTATTCTCTTTTGATTTCTTTCAAATAAATTTTTACAATCAAGCAGATAAAAAAATTAACCATTCAGGAAACAGTATTTGATAATGATGCATCTATCTAAAGCATAGTTCAGGCTCGCAAAAGATCCAAAATGTATACCTCCATTGTGGAAACACTTGTCTTGCATTTCACAATTTCAAATAGATTGGTATCACATTTCAGTCTAAAATTCACCCTACATGTAACATAAAGAAGACATTATTGTTAGGCATTCATGGCAATGGAAGAAAACTGAAAAATGCATGCACTAAGGAATAAATATCTCAATATAAAAAGATCACCGGCATTAAACAGGTTTTAGCCATGTAGGAACCACAAAACAGACTCACAGAAAAACATGAAAGAATAAAGCCAATACCATTGAATCGTGTTCCTAATGTGCAGCACTTCACAAGCTGCCAAGTATAATTTGTTCATATTGTATAATAACAAATTTTTACAGATCCAAAACCTATCAATTGAATATATGACTCTAGAACAGAAATAACGTAAAGACACACAGGAAAATAAACTGGAGGAGATCTCACTTGCTCATTTTCGTAAAGAGAATACGAATGTTGTTGGGGCTGTGAGAATAAAACCAAAATGCCAATGATTTTAACATAAGATTAATGAAAATGAACTGAAGGGTTACCCCTTGGGCTTTGATAGATATATTGCCCAATGGGAATGTAAGCAATTATTACGTATACACGTTAGTGAGCACATACTCGCCCTCTGGGAACTGAAGTGTAGAAGGGCTCCAGTATTCAATGATTCCCTTTGCATCAGCAGATATCACAGTGTCAAATAGAGAGTTGTATTTCATAACTTTAATTGGTGCCAAGTGTATCTACAAAAACATAAGTTGAAAGAAGAAACATAAACATCTATATAACTTAAAAAAACATAAAATAGGGGAAAACTTTAAAATCATGCAACTAGTGCAGCAGCTATTCACCTCTCTTGAGATGATTGGCTCATTTGTCCCTGATCTTGCATCATATATATAAACAAATGAGGAGTTTCGATCGCTAACAGCAAGCAAAGCTTTGACATCCCCTTGTTTGTATACCCACTCAACACAACCCGCAATGAACGGAAGGCGGATCATGACCATCATGTCATAATTGACAACATCATATATCTTAACAGAACGATCACTTGAAATTGTGCAGCAAAGTTGGCCATCCACACTAACCTGCAAGGCTGAACAAACTCATGGTTGATGACTGCACTAACTAGTTACAATAGAGAATCAGCTGATGAAAAAAGGCCATATAGCAATATACGAACCAAAAGGAAGGACAACAACAAAACTTCAAGACAAGCGACTGAAAAAAACACCCTACTATATTCAAACCAAGGAGGAACAAAAAAAGCATGTAATTCAGAAAATGAATAATAATAGAACATAGCTTTTATTCAGATATATTCAAAGGTTCAAACAGTAAAGAAAAAACATGAATCAATTCAAAATTGTTTAACATATATTATAATCCAGAAAGGAGGGAAACCTCACCGCTAAACCTTCTATGGGATCGAGATGGGATCTAAAATGTTTTGCAAACTCAATGCCAACAGCTTTTTTCTTCCAAAATTTCAAATGCCCTGATTAAGGTTAACAAAAATAAAGTAATGAAAGTAAGTCATCAACAAATAATATAAAATAATATAACATTTCCATTCAAAGACCTAAACTTCATGAAAAGCATAAACAACTAGAGAACACTCGCAACAATGGAGCAACATAATACCATCCTGACTTCCGGTTATGAAAAACTCTGCTGGTGACACGGCTACATGGGTAACCACATCTCGATGCATATAACTTTTCTCATACCTGAAAAACATAATAAAAACAATTCAACAATGGATAAGAAACTTTGCTCTGTATTATGACTAATTGTCCATTTATTAGCAACTTTTCCTTCCAAATGTACTAAAACAAAACTTACAATCAATACAACCCTTCGCTCTTAAGTGAAAAACAATAAAATTACTTAAACAAAAAGAATTGCACCTCAACAAAAGCTTACAATACTGTTAAGGATTTCAAAATTAATCTTAAAACTACACTATAAAACTAACATTATCTTAGCAATACTTATCAAAATTCCAACTACAATGAAAATCCAGGAGGCAAAACCCTAAATTAACACGAAAATAAATATATTCAAAGAGATGCAAAATAAAGCATGATTACATACATATTTGCAGAAGGAAGAGCGTCGAGGTAAGCTTGTTCGAACTGGAGAGGACGCTTGGCGCGAGCTTTAGGAGCTGGCCCGGGTCCAATAATGGGCTCCTCCTCGCTCTCCTGCGATGCCAAGGGAGCGTTTGCATTTGTATTCTCGCCGTTGCTGACGTTTTGAGCCTCTTCCATTTGCAGTGTTTTCTAGGGTTCGAATAGAGGTAAAGAGGGAGGTGAAATCTGTAAGCTGCACTCGGTTGGTTCTCTAGTCTCTGCAAGTGCTTAAACGAGTTTGAGTATATACTGCTTGTGCTTATCACTGTTAAGTAGTGTGGCTGTCAGAAGGTCGGTGCGTTTGATTCAAGTTGATTCTATTCGAGACTAGGAGCATCCCACAAAAAAAAAAAAAAAAATTTAAAAGTCCAATTTTATATGTTTATTTAATTTTGACCGCACATCAAAATTAATGGACCCGTTGCCGGAGAAGATGCTACATGGCAGTGGATCAGTAGCATTGATCGGTGGATGCGAGACGGCGGTAAGAAGCGGCTGTGTGAAATGGGGCTAAAAAAAGGATCTATTTTTAGGGTACTCTTTTTCATGGGGATTAATTCTTTTACACCTTTCACGAGCCCTTATACTATAAGCTCTTCGTTTAATAAAGTCGCTCATTATTGTACTAATAACGTTATTAAGCCTCTGTAATATATTCATGTATCGCACGAAGCCTTTTCGTCAACCAATTAACGGTGTGGTAGGCATGTGAACAGTAAATCAAATCCATAAAACGATATCATTTTTTGAGAAAATTAAACTAAAACAATAAATTTCAGGGACTAACCTAGTAATTTACCATAAATTCATAATCAATATCCTGCAAAAATTTCAACCACCACCTCTGTATGGTTTTCCTCCATCGCACAACGCATAATCCGATCAAGGATCAGAAACTAGCTTGAGCCCTAACATCTATCTACACTATGATTTCATGTACTTTTAAAATTATTTAACAAAAATACTTCAAATAAGGTAGAAGAAAGAAAGAAAACGGCCAAAAGCTTTTGGAGGCATATGCTTTTTTTTATAAGATCCCTCGATGTATTAATGGTGTTATTAAGCCCCTATATTATTTGTGTGTATTGCACAAAGCCCTTCCGCCAACCACTTAACTTGTGTATTGCACGAAGCCCTTCCATCAATCTCCTCCCTCCTTTCGTCCCCATGCATGTTTGCTTATGATGATCTGATTTACATGTACAGAAAACAAGGTGTTATAGTTTTATGGTACCTGGAGAGAAATGTTGTAGTGAATGAAAAGAAGCGGGTCTATATGGAATGCATTTTCTAATAGGATTGTCTAAACCTGTTGCAAATTAAGCTAAATATTTCTCCTATATGTATTGCAATGTGCAATATATCTTGATGTTACCTTTCCCTTACTGTACTTAAGGAGATCTACTGTCGAATGTCATTTACAGAATCGGGAACAACTTTCATAATTCATTATTTGGGCAGTTTCTACGGCATTGAAGTCTGAATCAACGAAACCCCATCTGAGGAGTCCCGTTCCAGCCTGATGTTTGTCTCCCATCTGAGGAACTCTGATCTCAAAACTTCTACGTTGGCTTGTTGGTGCAGTCATTCCTAGAAAACTGTCTTGGAAGTTTAACAATCCAAATTCCAAATTTTTGAAAAGATGTTCTGCAAAATAATTTCAGTTCTTCTTGGAATACGTAGAAAATGGAAGTGGGAAAGGCAACAACTCTAAACGGTGAAGAGTTAATAGCTGAAACAATTTTTCACCTCCAACAGCTTATTGCATTGGATGGTGCTGTTTTCTTCAGTTTTCTGTGCACGGTGTCTTCTACTTTCTTCTGGCTCATCCGAACATGCATGTATGCAAGTTCTTTCTTATATGTTCATGATCTAGGTCCTCGGTCTTGGGAAATTGTATAATCAATTTGTTTTGGGCAACTAATCTGGCATTGACTTTTATTTTTTTAAAATTTTTGAAACATTGATTAGATTATAAGCAAGGTTACCAGACTGCTCTGTTATCAGTATCATCAAAAGTTGGTTGTCCCATGAAGCCAAGTCTGATTGGAGATGGTACGTTATTTCTGTTCAACAACTCCTTTTATGAACTATGAAATTGGTCTTGCTCTCATAATTTGATGCACAGGTTGAACTACATGATACCAATGTCTTGACCAAAATTATTAAATCAAATTTCAGTTACAATTATGAGAAATACATATAGTTCGTTCAGGAACTTCCTGCGAAATCAGATTGATGAAATTCTCAGTGTCTTATAAAATTCTATTATTTGGATTTCTTGAGAATATTAATACACTTGTTGAGTTTTTTCTCTCCCGTTTGGAAGGGATCTCTTCTGACAACTAAACAGAGGTTGATAGTTTATGTATTCTGAGTTTTCTCCTGTGAATTTGAACGCTCAAATAGGACGTCCAGTTGCTTCTGTTGCAGTTTTACCTCCGTGAAATAAAAATGGAAGATTTTGTTGTCACTTGTGGTCTGATATTTCCACTTTTCTGCAGGAGATTTGATCAACCATGGTTCGTTTCATATGAGCGATTCAAAGAAGATGGAGGAGTATCATGCCTGTCAAACTCTAATGGTGATAATTTCAAACATCCTTGGAAAGAAACCATTAGACTCACAAGTTTTTTCCTATGAAGAAGTACAAAATTCTGATTTTTTTGAATGGGAAAGAACTATTATAGAACCTGACTAAAACTGAGGCAAATATAGTCCAATTTGAAATGTAAATTTGGTTAAAATTTTGATCTAATCTTGTTTGTTTTGATTATTAATTTGATGGCTAGGATTGAAAATCAGTTATGTTGAGTCATTAGCCAAGCTCTTCCTTGAGTTAGATTCAAGCTGAAAATTTTTTTTGTCTTTTTAAAATTAACCAAGCTTGAGCTCAACTTGCATTCGGCTCGATAAGTAAGTTATATTGTGTATGAATCAAACTCAAGTGAATTTGACAAAGTTAGGCTCGCAAGCAAGTTTGATAAGCTAAGTTCGTGTGTATCTGAACCAAGTTCATGCTCTAGTGTGTTCACGAGCTTAGCTTGTTTATTAAAGCTCGAGTTTGGTTTTATTTTTTAATTATTTTCAACCAATTTATATTAAGCCAAGCATTGAGTAGTTTGCTGCTGACTTGCCTCCTTTGTTGCGTGATATGATGGTTAGTATATAGCGGCTCGTAGGTGCAGCAAATTATGTCAAATATCGATTTGATTACTCCAATTGTCAACTTTGTTGTAGTTTTAGTGCTCTTGTCCAAACATTTTCCAGGTCAGCCCAACCACCATATTTCAATGCTCTCCTCCAGATTCTCAAGACTTAGGCTTATTTCGTGATCCTATAATGATTGGACCATGGTGGAAAGATTTTTGCGACAAATTGATGATCAATGTACTGAGCCATCAATGTCAGATTATGAGAGGGACTGAATAGATGCCAATATGTTACCAAGTCACAGTCTAATACGTTGTTGGCTATAAAAGAATGGAATCTAAGGGAAAAGCATCCAAAAAAAAAGTAGAGACGTCTGTCTCTCATTTTTATTTATTGTGTGCATTATTGTGAGTTCACCTTGCCCTCAAATAGAAGTGCTTAAAAGCTTTGTATTCTTGATATTCAAGCACCTTAGGCTCCAATCTCCAACCTCCAAGTGGTAAATCAAGGTTTAGCCCCCAAGATCTACCCCAAAGACCTTCCTAATTTATCTAATGATGGATTCAAGAGAAGACCTTACTAAGAATAGTAGATCCTCTTCTTTCCTAAGGTATTTTCTCTCTTGATTTCCTAAAAAAAAAAAAACCCTCCTAAATCATAAGAATCTAACTAAGGATTGTTCAAGAGCTCAAAATAGCATAGTGACACTAGCAAATCCACCAAAAGACACTTCTGCCATCAGAAGATGATCTATTAATAGCCATTTTGAGAAATTTGCCCTATACATACACACGTTAGCCTGATGGACTAATAAAAAGTGCCTTCACGGCATTGAAGAGTGCCATCACAACATTCCACGTGTTTTCTGCCGCGTGGTTGGTTTGTGCTCCCCAAGAAAGGACATAATGTCGTCATGACACACTACTCTATTGTCACGATAGTCTCAAGTTCCATCACGGTAATCCCAAACTCTATCGTCACAGTACGTTACGGTAGTTTCTTAAGGTAGATAACTCAAAGTTTCGGAAAATATGCAAAAACAGGTATCGAACCCTCTATCCATACAAGAAACTCAATCAAAAACCATTATGGTGCTAAAATAACCATTTGACGGGGCACCACGCCCTCTGGCGGGTTCAGAAGCACCGAAAACACTTGTGTTTGCCCCCCAAACATAACAAAAGGGTTTTTGATAAATTTAATTGTCCCACCTAAACTTCTAGCTAAAATAGACTCCAGCAAAAGCAGAAGGAATTACTTGGAGAATTATATAGTAGGGATGGGCATGGGGTGAAGATTCTCCATTTCTCGTGAGAATCCGACCCAAATAGGGAGGGAACGAGGCATTATTTTTCCCCATAGGACCGGGGACGGGATATGATTTTTCCCTATTAGCGAAATTGGGGTGGGATGGATTTTATATTTCCCGCCCCGTGAGTTCTCCATTCCCGATTTCGTAAGGACCCGCTAATATATAATATTTTAATATATTATAATAGTAAATGAATTAAAATAATATTATAATAATTGGTATAGTGAATAATTTAAAAAAAAATTAAACTTTTTATTAATTAATTAAAAGATATATTTCAATAATTATAATACATATATTCAATAAAATACAAAACAAATTATGATTTCACCCACGGAATTTGATCCGATATAGAAAGTTCCATATATATTATATATTTTCATAATGAATGATTTTATTTTATGATCCTTTCTAAAAAAATTAAAAAATAAAAAAAATTAGTAATTGAATTGGAAACCAAACGGCACTCGACAATATAATAACCCTAAAATCAATTATATTTTTATTCATTACAAAAAACAAGCTACTAAAGCAAAAAAACTCAAGTCCTCCTTCACGATATTCTACTGATACTGTCTCTCAATTGTTGACTAAAAAGGTACATTATCAAAATATTACGTCTCAATTTATTATTATTATTTTTATCATTAATTGCATCACGTGAAAATTTTCCGATCTATTATCCGACTAAGAAGATAGACTCCATCCTAAAACCTTGAAAGCATTAATGTATGCACAAGACTGGTTATGAACTGAATAACAATATCAAAAAGAATTATTATACTTATATTTGAATTATTTGAATGGTAGGTTAAATCTTGTGAGTAGGCTATCTGAGGAGACAATGCTACAATAAGAAGAAATAATTTTTTTTAATAGGAAAAATGAATGTGAATTTATTAATAGTTATTTTAAATTCTATGGATTATTAATATATCATTTTCTTTATTAGTTTATAGTATATAAATTAAAAGTATTATTTTTATATTTTGTGATTTAATAATTAAATAAAATTAATATTATAATTTTTTTTAAAAATTGAAATGGGGATTATGAACCTCATGAAAATAGAGACCTCAATTGGGATAGGGATAGAGAAAATTTATCCCCTTAAATGATATGGAGATGGGGAACAAATTATATATGTGGAATGGGAATGGGGATGTGAATGTATCCCGCTCCAAGCCCATCCATATTCTATAGGGGCTTTATCAGAGCCGGGATCTTTTTTTATTGAACAAATTGAAAGCTTGCTGCTCTAAGCACCTGTTTTAGGGGTCAAAATTTAAGCGTTAGCACCGGCCAATCAAACTCACAAATAGTACTAAACATATGTCTTTTTGTTTTTGGATTTGCTTTTCTAATGACTGTATTTGGTTGATTCTTTTTAAA
>CATIWJ010044452.1:0-16128 GCA_949640765.1 Croton laevigatus | reverse complement strand
ACCATCAAACCACTACCTTCTGTTTTCTCTTTCCTGAGGTTAGAAAATGAAAATGAGGGAAAACGTGATACTAGTGGGATTTTCTTCACTTATTTCATCTTTTTACTTAGCATAGATATTTAAATAGGAACTCTCCACCATTAGAGAAGTACACACATTTTCCCATTACTCTCCACAATCAGAGAATTCTTTTCCCCGTTAACTTTGTTGGAATTTTTCGCAACTAATAAAGTGACAATCACAGAAATAAAAGCAACGGAAGCAATTAAGAAAGCGAAAAATAACCCTGGAACATATTTTATCAATCCAATTAAGTGTAGAAATGTTTAAAATTTACCTCTTGAAGCGTGCTTTAACTGGATCGCAGTAGGCTTTCCAACTGAAAACTTGTCACAAATGGAATGACTAGGGATTGAAATGCGAATCCCCTCTTTTTTACACACACAGGATCAAGGGGAGGACTATAGTGTGCTAGCACTAAAACTTGATCTACCCAAGAACAAGCAGAAAGATAGGAAACAATTTCCTTTCTATGTTAAAATGTATATCCTTCTGGTGGAGTTAAAATGAAAATATATATCCTTCTCAACTTCTAATATCACTTCTGCCGGCCCAATTTAATAATTTTTAATTAATTAATTAACTAAAATGGCCAAATAAAATAAGCTTTCAGGTCCAACCCGAATCCCTTTATGTGTGCGATTCAAAAGGCCCGTTTAATATTGGCAATGGACCCAAATATTTATTTAAGTCCATAAGTTATAATTGGTCTCTAGCAAGATATTATAACTTCCCAATTTGAAACGAGTGTCATTCTAACGAATCGACAAAGCCTACAGCAATTTTATACAACCCTTTGCCAATAGATATCATGACTAGCATAAGGCATGTCCTCGGTCACCCTTATTATTGCTAAATCATTTTATTGATTCTCTAGTGATACTGATTAATTCAGATAGATGCATAACAATTATCATCCTATCTGGGTATGCGCATACACTACTCAGTCTCACTAATCAAATGGCCGGTGATACCTTCTCTTTCATAGAAAGAGTGGCAATCCCTTCACTTTACGCATGCTTCTAAGCGTAGTTCCTGGCATACATGATCGTACCCAATTTGTAACCCTTTTACAGGCACGTTAGGCAATACGTCAAAGTATACGAGAAATCACCTAAGAACCCATAGTAATTTAGGTTTAGGGATTCTAGTATAAATATTGCATAAGAAATACTTATGACCTTCTCCATGTAGTATTCTCATTAAATTGATCGATCTAATACAATGTTCTCTAACATGTATTATGTATCTCTAATCGATATCCCATATCCTATGATCTGTAAAACAAGATCATCTCATAGTGTACGTGCTAGTCTTAGTTTATTATCATTCCCATAATAATAATCGACTAGGGATATCTAGAATAGTATTCTTATATTGCTTTAGGTTTTACGATCCAGATCACATATCCGATAACTAAAATAGAATTACTATTCAAGGAAATTCATCAAATTAAATTACACAGATAATATAAAATTAATGAATTATTCTTATAAATAAATTATAATCCAATTACAAAGAGTTGGGGCTAGGGCTTACACTAACAGTAGTTGCTACTGCTAAGAACTCGATAGAATCATCTAATCACCCTTAAAACCTAAGTCGTGGAAAATCCAACAAAACCCGTAATCATCGAAACCGCAACAAATCAAATAGCAGCGGTGGTGGCGGTCCATCTAGTGGTGGCGGTCATAATGATGGTTAACGCGACGACAATCGGAGAGGTAGTCAGGCAGGCGGTGGTGACCGTCAGGGACTGGTGCAGACCTGGCAGCAACCATGGCCAATGCATCCTTGGCAGCAGCCGTGGGCACTTCCTCCTTGCCCATATCCAACACAACCATGGGCTAAGCAATCTGGGCCTACTAGGCAACCTGGTATTTTAGGCTCAAGGCCTCAACAGCAACAACCTTGGCAGATGCAACAACATGCCTACGCGGCTCAATGGGCGCCAATCGACAACGAATCTGCAATGCATACAATGTCTATTCTCCAGCCCGACCCAAACTGGTATATGGACACCGAAGCGACATCTCATATGACGGCAACGCCAGGTAATCTCTCGTTTTATTTTAATTTGAGCAAAGTTAAAGGTATTACTGTTAGTAGTGGTCAATCTATTCCAATTCGTGGTTACGGTTACATGTCTTTACCCCACCTAAACCCACCATTGTCTTTAAAAAATGTTCTACATGCACCAGATCTCATTAAAAATTTAGTGGCGGTAAGAAGATTTACTACTGATAATCATGTGTCTGTGGTTTTTGATGCTTTTGGGTTTTCTGTGAATGACTTACAGATGGGGATGCGGCTAATGAGATGTGATAGCACAAGTGACATTTACCCCATCACTAGTCAAAATCATGTCTTCTCTCCTTTTGTTTTTTTTGGCATCGACTCTTTAGCATAATCGTTTGGGTCACCCGAGCGCTTCTGTTTTAGACTCTCTTCTGAAAAATAAATTGATTGATTGTACTAGTTCTTCTAAGTCTATTATCTGTCAATTTTGTGTTCTTGGAAGATATATTAAGTTACCTTTTACTACATCGACATCTATTACTTTTTTGCCTTTTGATATTATTCATAGTGATATTTGAACTTCTCCTGTGTTAAGTTCTTCGGGACATCGTTATTATGTGCTTTTCTTGGATGGCTACTCAAAATATTTGTGGACTTTTCCTCTTGTGACCAAATCACAAGTATTTTCCATTTTTTAATCTTTCAAAGCACACATCCGTACTCAATTTGAACGTGACATTAAAACTATTCAATGTGATAACATGGGAGAATTTGATAATAAATCTTTTTGGCAATTTTGTCAGTCCCATGGCATCTCATTCCATCTTTCTTGTCGTCATACTTCTCCACAAAAGGGGAAAGCCGAAAGAAAAATACGTTATATAAATAATATCATTAGGACTTTTCTTCATCATACTTCTATGCCACCTATATTTTGGCATCACGCATTACATATGGCAACTTATCTTCTTAATATTCTTCCGAGTAAATTACTAGCCAATGAGTCTCCTCTTAAAATTCTTTACCAAAGAGATCCTTCTTACTCCCACTTTAGAGTTTTTGGATGCTTGTGTTATCCTCTAGTCCTTTCCACTACAATCAATAAACTTCAAGCGCATTCTACTCCTTGTGTGTTTTTAGGGTATCCTTCTAATCATCGTGGCTATAAATGTCTTGAGTTGTCTAGTAATAAAATTATTATTTGTCGACATATGATTTTTGATGAAAGCATTTTTCCTTTGCTAAAGTGCATGAATCACGTGACCATGATTATAATTTTTTGGATGATGGTTTTTCTTCTTATATGATACACCATCTACAAAATCAAACCTCACCTTCCTATCAAACACAACCTACCACAAATCAACCAAGCCACACTGACCTACATCAAATTCACAGTCCTGATCAGCCCCCAACGTCTACTCCACATATTGACCAACTTCAGCCCACTCCAAATTCTACCCAGACCATTCCAATTTCGACCCAACGTCCAGTAACCTGTAGCTAGCATGGTATTTTTAAGCCAAATCCAAAATATCAACCTGCTCAAGCTCATAATACCACAATTACAAAATCACCTCTTCCCTGTAATCCATTGGCTGCCCTCCGTGACCCGAATTGGAAATTGGATATGGATGATGAATTAAATGCTCTGATTAAAAATAAGACGTGGGATTTAGTGCCCCGTCCACCTGATGTAAATGTCATTCGCTCTATGTGGATTTTTACTTATAAAGAAAAGTCTGATGGTTCTTTTGAGAGGCATAAAGCCCGTCTTGTAGGTGATGGTAAAACTCAACAGGTTAGCATTGATTGTGGAGAAACTTTCAGTCCAATGGTCAAACCAGCGACTATTCGGATAGTTCTCAGTCTTTCATTATCCAAAAATTGGCCGATTCATTAGTTGGATGTGAAAAATGCTTTTTTGCATGGTGAGCTAAAGTAGACGATATATATGCATCAACCTATGGGTTTTCGAGATCTTGTGCATCCAGATTATATATGTTTACTGAGGAAGTCTTTGTATGGACTTAAGTAGGCCCCTCGTGCATGGTATAAGAGGTTTGCTAATTTTGTTTCTCGCATTGGTTTCACCAACAGTATATCAGATATGGGTAAGCAAAATCGATTCGGTTCAGTGAACCAAAAATCGATTTTCATTTAAGTGAACCGAACCAAAAATCGATTTTTGGTTCAAATCCGAATTTAAAATTAATGAACTGAAAAACGAACCGAAATTCAGTTTAAATCGAATTTTGGTTCGGTTTTGGTTCGAAATCGGTTTTAACTGAATTTTACATGTAAAAAAATTCGGTTTATACCATTTGACGAACTGAAAATCGAACAGAAAATTCAGTTAACCGATTATTTGGTTCGGTTCTCGATTCCGGTTCGATTTTGCTCACCCCTAATATCAGATAATTCTCTGTTTATTTATGGGATGGGATCGAATATGGCTTACCTCTTGCTATAAGTGGATGATATTATCTTGACTGCTTCTTCTAATGCTTTGCTTAAATCTATCATGGATAGTCTTAGCAGTGAGTTTGCAATGAAAGATTTGGGTTCTTTGAATTATTTTTTAGGGATTAGTGTCACTAGTCACAAGGGTGGCTTGTTTCTATCCCAACGTAAATATGCCGAGGACATCATCAATCGAGCTGGTATGGTCTCCTGCAAACCAACTCTTACTCCGGTTGACACTAAACCAAAGGTCAGTGCTACATTGGGTAGTCCATATAATGATCTGACAATGTATCGTAGCCTTGCATGAGCTCTTTAATATCTCACTTTTACAAGGCCAGATATCTCATGCTGTCCAACAGGTTTGTCTGCATATGCATGACCCCCGAGATGAGCATATAAATGCTCTTAAGCGTATCATATGCTATGTTCAGGGCTCTTTACATCTTGGCTTACATCTTTATCCTTCCTCAGTTGCAAGTCTTGTATCATACACTGATGCTGATTGGGGAGGTTGTCCTGATACTAGATGATCCACATCGGGATATTGTGTGTTTTTGGGTGACAATTTAATCTTGTGGTCGTCAAAACACCAACCTACTCTATCTCGTTCTAGTGCAGAAGTGGAATACAGGGGTGGCTAATGTTGTTTCTGAGTCCTGTTGGATTCGTAACCTTCTGTTGGAACTACATTGTCCAAATTAGCCAACCTACGTTGGTCTATTGCAACAATATTAGTGCAATTTATCTTTCGGGGAATCCTATTCAGCATCAGCGCACGAAGCACATTGAAATGGATATTCATTTTGTTAGAGAAAAAGTTACACGTGGAGAGGTTCGTGTTCATCATGTGCCTTCTCGATATCAAATTATAGATATTTTCACTAAGGGGTTGCCCCTAATTTTATTTGAGGATTTCCGGAACAGTCTCAGTGTTTGTGCTCCTCCCGCATCAACTGCGGGGGTGTGATAGATATGGAAATAATGTAAAAATCTTTGTATTTATTGTAGCATATTTTGTCAGATTTGTAGCCTAATTGTAAGCATTGTAACAACTAGATAATTCTGTATATATTAGGTTATCAATGAATGAAACAGAGACATAATTACATTCTTTCAGTTTTGCCAATTACAACTACACTTTCAATTACATCTAACAATTCCATGTCTAGCAAAAGGGCAAAAAGAAGGCCTGCAACTCCACTTTCAATTACATCTAACAGTTCTATGTTTAGTAAAAGGGTAAAAAAAAAGCATGTAACTTCACTTCAATTACATCTCTTTAATATCCTGTAAGGACATGACATACCTAAAAATCATTCATTCATTATAAAAAAACACAAGAAATGTTCCAACACAACAAAAAAAGGAAAAACAAAATCAATATAGTGGATCAGAATGATTTCCATTAGCAATTTCAGATTCATCAGAATTCCTTATACAAATCATAGCTCAGTTGAATTTCAATGTTAGGTGATCAGCCCAAAATACGCAATTATATAGAGGCAAGAAAAAAAATATAATGAATATACTAATGAACAAAACAAGAAAATAAAATATAGAGCAAGAAACTCACCAATAATTATTAGATATTACCAGAGATATTATCCATAAGATAGACAACCAAGCAATAAGGCATTCTCACCAAACAAAATTCCAACACATTAACAATACAATCAAATGAAGAACAATTATTGAGATTTAGGCATAAATGCTTCTTCCTTAGATGATATCAACTCCAGACTCAACAGTAATAGATTAAAATTCTACATTACAAAAAGGATAAAAAATTCAAAAGTCAATAGATTATAAAAACAAATAATAAGATAACATTAAAAATAAAATATATAATAATGAGATACCTTTTTCTAGTTCTTCAAAATGGGAAAAGCTTTCTTCTAAATCCATAGAAATTCAATTGGATTTCTTAATCAAATCTTGGATACAAATAAGAGCTTGTGCCATTTTTAGAGTTAAAAAACTCCGAAATGGATAAAGTATTCTCCATCCGGTACTAAACAAGATTCAGAGGCTACGGTAGATATAGGAATTGCAAGAACATCTCGAGCTACTTGTGAAAGTATAGGTAAGCGTGCACTATTATTTTTACACTAGAGTAAAACATCAAATATTGTTCTTCTACCAGAGTAAAACATCAAAACCTTCAACATTATCTTCAAGAGCCTCGCTCAAATACTTTTCTAATTTTTTTTCCACACATAAACCCTTAATTAAATTTGTGCAACTCCTATAGCAAAATTGATTGAGTTCTCGCATTTGGATCATCATCTGTTGTAATTGGTGACGACATTTCTTCATATGCGCTTTCAGGACAAGCACTTTTTTACATTTATTAAACAAAGCAGTCAAGGTAGATTGCACATCTTTTTTCATCTCCTTACTTAACTTTTTATCATACATATTATCAAAAGCAAATCCAATCCATTTCATCTTATATCGAGGATCAAGAATAGCAGCAATATAGATATATTTATTCATCTTCTTTGAATTTTCCCAATATTTATCATATTTTGCTCTTATATTTGTTGCCATAGCACTCAATTCACTATCACTACTATTAATCCATTGCCTCAACATAATCAGAATCACATAAATCTCTTGAAAAAGCACATTAGAAGTGACATATGAAGAATCAGAGATCTTTAAAGTGAGATTGTAGAAATGTCTAAAAAAATGACAAATTTTGAAACCTTTTTCCAATCATTTTTAGATGGTGGTCCTGTAACATCATTAACATAAAGATTTACAAAATAACTGGGGTCAACTTCCTTAAACCTATCAAATGCTTTTTGGAATTTTTGAGCAGTTTCTAACATTAGATAGGTTGAATTCCATCTCGTAGCAACATCCAAACATAGCAAAGATTTCAACTGAATTAACTCCAATTCAATACACTATTTGAATGTTTTCAACCTAGCTGGAGATTGTCTAACAAAGCTCACTACATTTCTAATATTTTTAACAGCAATGTCAACATCTTGTAACCTATCCATTACAATCAAATTAATGATGTGTGTAATGCATCTCATGTGAATTTGAACACAATCTAGTAGACCATAACCCTATATAGATGTTTTATCTTTCAAATATGAAATTGCAGTGTCATTTGAACTTGCATTATCTACAATTATAGTGCTGATTTTCTTTATGCCCCAATCAAACATACATCTCTCAACTTCTCTCCCAATATCTCGACCTTTATGACTAACAATTGGAGTAAACTTTATGATTTTTTTTCTTAACTTCCAATCATTATCAATGTAATGAATTGTAAGACACATGTTAATTAATTCTTTGTATGGAAGTCCAGGTATCCGTAGTCAAAGAAACCCTTTGTTGGCTATTTTTTTAACATGGATTGAAAACGAGTCTTTTCCTCAACATAGAGATTGAAGACATTGTGAAAAATTGTGACCCTAGAAGGAATTTTGAATCTAGGACAACATATTGATATGAAATGTTGGAACCCTTCACTCTGAACAAAGTTAAAAGGCAATTCATCAATTATGATCATAAATATCAGTGCTTTTCTTATAGCATTTTAGTCAAATATCCATGTGCTAAGTGTACTTTCTTCTCATAATTTGCTAGATTTGAAAGTGAGTAATGTTTGCTTATCATCAACACTAGAATTTAGCTCTTTACAAACTTGCAAATGATATAAAAATGAGCCAGTGCCACTAAAGCTATCGTAGGGATATACTTTACCACAATGGTTGCATCGGCCTTCCATGTTTCCCTTGGAAGCCTTATAGTTTATAAAATGATCCTATACATTTGACCTTGGCTTTACTACCCTTTTTTTTCTCGTGACAATGGCAGCTGCAGGTTATACATGTGCAGCAATATCAACTAGTTGCAAATGATTCTCCGCATTTTCAACAACATCCATCACTAAATTCAAACTGTGAAAATCATGAAATAATATTTATTAGATTGGAAACTCCTAAATAAGAAAAATGACTTGTATTTCTAAACAGTTCAGAAATAAGAAAAATTGTCTATTTAACATTGTTAATCAAGCTAGAATTGCATAAAAACATAAACAAAATGAACATAAATTATCTTAAACAACACCAATATCTGTTTAATTATTATTCCACTACAAAACACAGTCGCATGCCATTTCGCATGATCATCATTAAACTAAAACACGAAAATATCAAATCCTAAACACAGACATGGACTTATAACATGTCCAACATATTTTTAATTGAACTAA
The DNA here is from genome assembly GCA_949640765.1 of Croton laevigatus. Taxonomy (NCBI): domain Eukaryota; kingdom Viridiplantae; phylum Streptophyta; class Magnoliopsida; order Malpighiales; family Euphorbiaceae; genus Croton; species Croton laevigatus. The sequence goes on along the minus strand of CATIWJ010044452.1, from coordinate 7,343 downwards.
TTCATATAATCAATGTTAGCCATCAACAAATTGATGAATAGGCAAATGAGGCTTAACCTAGAAAAGGATAAGAGGGTAGGAAACAGAAAAGAAAATAACGTTTAAAACTCATGTTTTTTCATCAAAACAAGTATAATGAACAAATTTTTACAAAACAAATCAAACACTTTAAAATGATTAGAAAAAAACCCAAGAGCTATTCTTCCCATAGATTGACGTATAAAAAAAAAACCCATTAATTTTTCCAATAAACAGCTTATATCCCAATTAAAAGCTTTAATGTAAAAAAAATTAGACAAGAAATAGAACTCAGAACATATGTAGTTGAAAATTATATAAAATAAAGAAGTAATTACCTATTGGTTAAATAAGCTCACTTGATTGTTTTTAATGAAATTTCTGTTTTAGAATTGAATTTATTGCTTTCAACTTCTAACGCGAATGGAGGAGAGAAAAAGAGAAATGCAAACAAAAGCGAGAAGAAGAAAGAGTGGAAGAGGAGAACCAAAGGCAAAACATAGAAATCAGTGGTGAGGAGAATGGCTAGTAGAGTAAGAGAATGAGAAGAAGGGGAGTTAGGTTTAGGTTTAGGTTTAGGAATAAGGCAGGCAGAAAACGAATAAGTGAGAAACGATGCGTGTTATTAACCGTATAATTCGTTAAGTCATGTAAAAATTTTGCTTTTGCGTAAAATTCATGATTTAATGAATTTTAGAAAAATTCTTATGATTTAACAAATAAAAAATCTTTTAACGAATTTTTTATGATTTAATGAATTTTAGAAAAATTCTTATGATTTAACAAATAAAAAATCTTTTAACGAATTTTTTATGTCTAATTCGTGAAATTTCATGAATTTCACGTTTTGACGTTTTCATTTGAACACCCCTAATTTTAGTTAGTGGATGTTGTGCATTTGCAATATTCTTTTTGGTTTGACAGACAATCAGTTGTAAATCAGAGCATGTGGGTGGAAATAGTTCATGTCTAATTGTATTTTGATTCTTATGAATTTTAGTGAAGTGCCTTTGACTGAACTTTTTTAACAGTATTATTTTCATATGGTTTTGTAACTGTAATGATTTTTATTTAAGAACAATTTTTTTTATATAGTCTTACTGCAGAAATATGGCGCTTTTGGAGTAGTTTTTTGCTACAAATTTTAGCACAAATCTGGCAAGTTTTTGCTTATAATTTCAGCAACAATCTTGTTTTAATTTGAGCACATATGCAGCAGATTTTTGCTTAAAATTTTAGCATGAATATGCATAAATTTGTGCCATATTCACCAACAAAACAAATACAATCTTTGCGGCAAAAGTATTTCAAACATAATAGCCATGTTGATTTTAATTTTTCAAAACAAATTAAACTAAAATATATATCCGCAAAAAAAATCGAACCGCACCGCCCAGAGGCACTTTGAAAACTAAAATTGAGTTTTAGGTTGAAAAATTTTAGTTTAGTCCTGACTGAAAGTTATAGACAAAATAATATTTGACAAATTATATTTTGTTCCCTAGTGGAGGTTGAAAAGTTACAATTTATGACTAAAAGGACAATATGTGAAGGAAAAAAAAAGTTTAGATCCATTTAGTCAAAAACAATTGAAGTTCAAACTACTTTTGTTACAAATTGAACCTTAGACCCATTTGGTTAAATAGGTCAATATTCAGAGACTCTGTGTGAAAATTACCCCATAAGAAAGGGACTTGGAGGTAAATAACATATTTTAAAAAATAATAGGTAGTAAGTAACACCAGGGCCGTCCCATTAAATTTCGGGCCCTGTTCTAATATTACAAATGAGGCTCCTGAATGTTAGAAAAATATATAATAAAAACACTAACTAGACACATATAAAATAGGATTTCTTTGCTTTGTTTAAAAAAAAAAAAGGATTTATTTGACAAATATTTGGAAGTGGAATCGGAGTATTATGGCTGTAAGTTGAGCCATCTCCATTTAAAATGAATGGCCAGCAAGGGCCAGACACAGAATATGTTGGGAACGGCAAGCATGGGCATAAGGGAAATAGAAAATTTAAAGAAATTAAACTAAGGACAATGGAATATTGGGGCCCCTAATTTTTAGGGGCCTTATTCCGTCAAACTTGTTGCACCCCCTATTGAGACGGGCTTGAGTAACACAAACTTTCAATAATGTAGTAAATAGCATATTTGATATAAACTAAAATATAAAACCTTAAACTACTGCTAACTCAAAAGACAAATAGCCTACTACCTTCCTTCCCCCACCACCGCCATTGCTACCACTACCGCCGCTAGGGGTGTAAATGAGCAGAGCGGCTCGTGAGCGGCTCGCCGCTCGGCTCGATAAATGATCGCTCGAGCACGCTCGTCAGGTAAATGAGCCGAGTGCGAGCGTAATTTTCAAGCTCGTTTATAAACGAGCGGTTACGAGCGTGACTCGCGAGCGGCTCGAGCGGCTCGCGAGCATGTTTCACTTAAGTATAAACGAGCACGCTCGTGAGCGACTCATGAGCACCCATATATAAAACAAAAAATTAAGCTTATTATGGATTGAAGTTAAAGAAAAGGGTATTATTTTTATCACCTATCTATCTTTTTTTTTACATAATTATATGTATTCTCCAATTTAATATATAGTTTTTCTTATATTTGATAGGATGCGGATGATGCCGTTGTGGAATTTGAATTACCGTGATGATCTTTTTTTTTTTATTGTGCTTATTATCGTTGTTCAATTTGAACTTGTTCTTATTTTGTTATATTAGTATTGTTTTAAATTATAATTTAAGAACTTTATAGATTTATGTTTGAGTAATTTGAATTTGTGTTTGATATATTTTTATATTATTTTTTTTAGTAATTAATAAACGAGCATTCGAGCACGAGGCGAGCTCACGAGCTAAGCTCGAGCGCCTCGTTTATTATCAAGCTTAAATGAGCCGCTCGTGAGCATAATTTTATGCTCGACAAATAAACGAGCACGCTCGAGCTCGCTCGTTTAATAAACGAGCCGAGTACGAGCGATATTTTTACGCTCGTTTATTAAACGAGCCGAGCTCAAGCAAGCCACTGCTCGGCTCGGCTCGACTCGTTTACACCCCTAACCGCCGCCACCAACTCTGGTGACCACCTCTGGCGACCAGAAAAAGTACTACCATTGCAGCTACCATCTCCGGAGACCCATAAAACGTTGCCATTGCCTTCGGCAACCAAAAAGCACAATATTTTAACATTTTACATGTTTTTCTTCTTTTTCTTCTTCTTTTAAGTCTTAACTTCTTATTCTAATTCTTTCTTCTTTCATTTATTCTCATATTATATTTGTTTATTTTGAAAAATATAGAAATAAAAACATAAATTAGAATTTAAGGGAAGAAAAGAAGTCATATGTACTGTATATGCACCATATGTACTGGTACATATGATTTATATGTACTATATGGTACATATACTAGTATATATGAACCGCATATATCAGTACATTTGGATCATATATTCAAGTACATGTGAACCATAAATTAGTAGTACATATGAGCCATATGTTGGTACATATAGTTCATATGTCAGTACATTTGTTCAGTACATACATATGTACCACTGCGCATATGTACCATATATGCCAGTACTTACACAACGTATTCTTCTAAAACCTAGCCACCATCATTGATTAACTCTCTTCCATAAACAACACAATCCAAAATTAAATGAAAAAAAGAAGAAGAAGAAGAATCATGAACAATAAAAACAAAAATGCAAAACAAACTACATCATCTTCATCAATTTCAAATTAGAAGAAGATAACTTGGAAAACATATCCAAATAGAAATGAAAAAAAAAAAAACGAAATCCAAACAGAAATCAAACGAAAAAAAAATCTAAAGAAGGAGGAGGAGGAGGAAGAAGAAGAAGAAGAAGAAGCAAAAGTAGAAGAAGAAGTCCGGTGGACGGCGAAAAGGAATTGCAAATTAGCGATGGCAGTTGCTGCCTGGACGGTGGAGCACTGATGATGGAGCTACTGCAACCGTTTTGGACAATGGAGATCGTGAACTTCATCTCCTGCTTTTGTTATTCTTCTTCCTTTTTTTTTTAATTTTTTATTTACTTATTTAACTAAAAGGGTAGAAAAATATTTTTAAAATTTAATGTGCTATTTGCTACATTTGAAAAGATCGTCCATGAAATTTGAAAACATGTCATTTATTACTATTTCACCAAAAGAAACCAATTGTCAAGTTTATGTTTTCATTTGACAAAAACGTAATTTTGCCGTACTTGAAACATGTTTGCCAAGTTGAAAAACTAAATTGGGCATCAAGTCTAAAAAAAAGAAGAAAAGGTAAACGATTAATATTCAGGGCATGATAACTGTGGTTAAGCCAAAACAATTATTTATAGATCCAGATGTTTTATACTCTACTATTTGTACATTTTAAAGGGTGAAGCTATTGGGAGGTTCTCCTCTCGCACATGGACTACTTTTTTTCTTTTTCTTTTTTTAATTTTTTTAAAATAATTATTTATATTTAGTTCCGAGATTAATTTTAGAAGGTCGCAATTTATAAATTTGATCCTATTTAAAAAATTTTACGTAAAATTATTAGAACCATTAAGTTTAATAGTCTCAACAGTTCTATTTATTTTATATAATATTTTTTAAACAAGGTTAAATCTGTAAACTGCAACTATCTAAAATTGATGTCGAAACTAAATATTAATAATTTATAATTTTATTTAAAAAAAAAACAATGCCCGACATACCACACTCACCCTATTTTAAATATGGCTTATATATTTTGTTACTAATTCTGCATAAAAACATTTAGACTATATATTTTCACACACGTGGCTAAAAGAAAAGTTGAAAAAAAAAAAGAGGAAAACTATTAAGTGGTTAGTAATATACAACATGGCAGGCGTTCCCGGATAAGTGGTTTGTCACTCACTCTCTGCCTCTGTGTGTGCTTGTAGATTGATTGGGGGTGTCATCATGAGTTGCAAGCTTTTGTTCACTCCAATTTTCGACTTGGCCTATCCACGTGAAAAATTATCGAAATTGGGTCCCCGTATTTGTTCCGGCCACTGCTCTTCCAGTTCCAAAAGAGTTGTTTGGTCTTCCTCCTCTTTAATTGTTCATGCTTTGAAAGAAGATGTGATTCAGCCAACAAATTGGGAGTCTACCACTTTTACACCTCCTTCCTCCTCTAAGCTGGTTCTTGTTGTTGGTGGGTCTGGTGGGGTTGGTAAGTTAATTAATCTCAATTCACCAGGATTATGAATTTCATTTTTTGAATTCTAAAATGAACAATAAATATGCTTTTTTCGCCCTTTCCAGGACAGTTGGTAGTTGCATCATTGCTTGACAGGAATATCAAGTCACGCTTATTACTACGAGATCCAGATAAAGCAACTGCCCTGTTTGGTCGGCAAGAGGATGAGCTGCTAACAGTTTATAAGGGGGATACGAGGAATCCAGAGGATCTAGACCCATCAATATTTGAGGTTCGGCTTTCAATTTTTCATTTTTTTTTTTTTTTTTATATGTTGAGTATTATATGAGCTGCTTAGCTTAATCTTCTTACTTGATTATGCAATTCAGGGAGTCACACATGTGATTTGCTGCACTGGAACAACTGCCTTCCCTTCAAAGCGCTGGGATGGAGATAACACACCAGAAAGAGTAGGTCAGAAGTTTCTTGTAATTAATGGATGAATTTTCTGTCAAAATAATCAAACAAAACACAAATCATAACAATTGGGACTTCAATTTTCAGGTACACTGACTGAAATGAGTGGCTTTTCAAGTTGTGACTTAAAGAGCTAGTAATGAGAAAACCAAATTTTATGCCCACATGACAATCATAATAATTAATTTGAATAATACCCAGCTTTTATTTTGATGATTCTAATAATAATATCCATATATATGCACCTTGAGGAATCCTATATATTTTTTTGGGGGTTGAAGAGTCTGAATTTGAGGGCAAGTACATGGGGAAAAGCCAATATTTGCTGGACTTGGTTTTTTAATGGTGTGACTTTGGAACTTGATTGATCATCTAGAGAAATAAGACTACTCTGGAGACAAGTTGAAACTGTTTGTTTAGTGTCTCTGCGTTGGTATAATTAATCTGTGTATGCTATTTTGTGCCTTTTTTTCATGAAAATATACTCATGTATAAATGCATCATGCTGAAATTTGTACACAACTCCAATAACCCATTTGTTTTCTCTAAAGACTGGGAGGGTGTGAGAAATCTGGTCTCCGCATTGCCGCCTTCATTGAAGAGAATCATTCTAGTTTCATCAGTGGGTGTCACCAAGTTCAATGAGTTGCCATGGAGGTGAGACTTCTTTAGTTTTCCACTAAGCTTGTAGCCTTATTTCGGTTTGAGATTGATCCATAAAATAATATGGCAATTGTATTGCAACTAAACCAGCAGAAACATCTCCTTTGGCAAATTTATATGCATAACTGCAATGAAAATGAGAGCCGAAGTTTGCCCATTTATAGGAGTGGTTGAATTATGTTTGTGATGTCTTTTTGTTGCTTTGCAGACAAATTCCCGTTGTTGCTCATTAGATTTGACTGTCTTTACTCTTTTAATTTGGAAGGAAATAAAACTGGGAAAATTAATCTCGTTAAATATGTTATCTTTGATCTTAATGACACTTGAATAAGCTTCAACATAAGGATATTAATGCGGTTTTCTGAAATTGTCTTCCCAATTGATACTTATGTGAAAATCAGCCTAAAGTTGGATTGTCTTTTTCTTTTTCTTTTTTTTTTTTTTTTTTGCTGAAGTTGTTGGATTGTCGTCGACCTCATATCTTTGGCGAGGCGACATGGCCAAAACCTAGTTAGCTTATGGAGGCCTTTTGAATATGAAAGACAAAATTATGTGCTGACATGGACCTGGACCTGGACCTTTTTTCTGCTGAAATTATTCAGTTATCAAATTTATTTATAAAAATATCAAAAGATATGTCGAGTCATGATAACACGTCCACAAGGAACAGCTCTCTACCCATTTTTTGTTTACAACTATTTCGCTGTGTGGTTGTATTGAATTTATTTGGGCACAGCATTATGAATCTTTTTGGTGTTCTCAAGTACAAGAAGATGGGGGAGGATTTTGTTCAGCAGTCTGGTCTTCCATTTACCATTATTAGGTGAGAATTCTAGAAATTCAACATCACAGAGGAGTATTTTCAATGTGTAGTTGATGAACATTTGTATGTCTTAGAGCTGGGAGATTAACTGATGGACCTTACACATCATATGATCTGAATACGTTGCTCAAAGCTACTGCTGGACAACGGCGTGCAGTTGTTATTGATCAAGGTAAATATA
>CATIWJ010044381.1:0-34287 GCA_949640765.1 Croton laevigatus | reverse complement strand
TCTTTGTTCCCATTGTAAACAAACAGAATCTTCCTCCTCATAAACCAATTATTCAGCTCCTTTAATCAATCTCTATAATTCAACTTTATTCCCCACTAACTAATGTTTTCCATTTTCTTCATTCACCACTCTTTCATTGTCGGGAATCTACTCCTTTTTTTCTTGCTTTGTGTCATTTCCTTACACTGTCTTCCTTTTATTTATTATTATTATTTTTTTTTATGTCACTTTCTTTCTTTCAATCCGTTTGTCTTTTTATTATATATTTTTTTATTAATTAATTTATTTATTTATTTATTAACAAATATCTTTTAGTTTAAAAGACCAAGATACCCTCAATTATTCCTCCAAATTACATCAAATTTCTATTGGGGTAAATTTTTAATTTTCGGTGTCACCATATTTTACCGGTTGGTAAAAATCAAAAATTATTTCTATAATGGAATCCTATAAAATTTATACTCGATTCATTCGTCTCGACGTCTAGATTCCAAATTTGATATTTTTAAAGTCAAATTCCGCTTCTAAAATTTTCCTCCGATGGTCAAATGACCAAAATACCTTCAAATAAATTTTATTGCCAAATTAGTCCTTAAAATGTAAAATCAACATTTTAAAATTTAGGGTGTTACAGGGGCGACCTCTGCCTGGGGGTTGATGACGATGGAAGGGTAACTAGGTTCGAACTCCGCTATAAGAACTGACTAAATAAATTGAAGAATTGTTCCTATGAGAAAGAAGGGATTAGAGTTGCAGTTGTGGGAATGACAGCGATGGTTAATGGATAAGACCCATGCAGGAATTGGTAGCATGGTTGGGGTACGTCAATTCCAGAAGGCACAACATTATCCTCCGGACAATGGGGAATAAGGGTAGACAGTGGAGGAAATGAGGGTAGCATAGCTCTTCCCCCCTGTGGTAGTGAAGTAGTCACCCCTTAGGGTAAGGAAGTAGGTAATTGGGAATTTACAGGGCGATGGTTTTGGGTATCTTGAATTTCGCGAGTTGCATCCATTTCACTCATAATTGGTATATGGTAATGAGTTTCAGAAACAAGTTTGAAGATCAAAACTGCTCCAAGTCCACGCTCACCACACCAATTGAAGGCTAAAAAAGTGTCTTACTTTACTAAATGTTGGTCTTGAGCTTATTTATCTTGAGCTTGCCCTAGGGCGGTGGGGGAGCTTGTGGATCATAAGATGTCGGTGGCCTAAGAGAGATCGGTGGCCCAGAGCCGAGCACTAGTGACCTTCCCAGTGAGGCGACCTCTTTAAGACTTCTACATCCTTTGGTAGGTCCCAAAAATACGTGAGGCTTACATTTACTGATTATATTTAAATGTACTAAACACTTTCCATTTGTTATTGATTCATTTTTATCTTTATTAATACTTATTGATGTTTATTAATTCTTATTGATGCTTATTGATTCTTATTGATGTTTATTGATTGGATGTTCTTAATCTGTATCGACTGTTACTAGTTGTTACTCATTCTTATTGATTGTTATTGAAGTTTATTGAAAATTTTTATTGATTTGTATTGAGTTTTACTGAAAATTTTCATTGATTGTTATTGAACTTTATTGATCAATTTTTTTTATTCAATAAGATTCACTAACAATAAATAACAATAGAATAAAACTCAATACAAATCAATAAAAGAATTCAATAAGCTTCACTAACAATTAATAACAATAATAATCAGTATCAGTAACATCAATAACAATCAGTAGCAATCAATACATTCTTAAAATAGGCCAGGTCATCTTTATCTTTTCTACCCCATAAAAACCCTAGGAACTCAAAAATTTTGAACGGTGATAAAACCTAATAAATTATATATAATCGGAAAGCTCTCGACTCGTAGATTGCAAATATGATCTTACTTCTTCGTGCTCCACCATATGCGGCTGGAAAACGCAAAAAGTAGTCGAATTTCCAAAAAATGATAACATCACCGACCAAACATATCAGATCTAAAAGACCTCTAGAAGGCATTCGTTTGACACCAAAATTGTTGCCATAAAGTCACCATAGGCGTAAAAAATAGTGGCAAAAAATTTAAATTTTCTGACGAGTTGCATTGACCGACGAGTGCAACCTCTACCGAAATTGGAGGTCGGTGGGTCGCGTGTCGGTGAGGGTGGCTGGAGATGGCAGTGATAGTGGCTGAAAGAGGCTACCGAAGGTAGGGCTACTGTTATTAAAAAAAATTCATAAAGGGTAGTTTTGGCATTTTCAAAAATCTATAGGTCTTATTAAGTCTAATGTGTTGTTTTTTAATTGAATAATGCTTTTCCTCTCGCCTCTCGAATTCGAGACATACAGAAACACGTTAACGTGATTTAAAACACGTTAACGTGTTTTAAATCACGTTAACGTGTTTCTGTATATCTCGAATTCGAGAGGCGAGAGATGTAGCCTTGCTCTTTTTAATTTTAAAAGTCAAAGTGCTATTTTTTTTTAAGTGTATGTATTATATATTTATACTATTTGGCTAAAATCCCCTTAAATCTAATCTCTAGACTCTTTGGTTCAATTCAATGGGAAGACAAGAGTGAGGTGTCGGGAACGAAGGCCAGCTCAGTTGGTAGAGCATTGGCATCAAAGACTAGAGAGGTCTAAGGTTTAAATCTCACTCCCCCTCCCCATAAGAATTAGAATATCTATGTTAAAAGGAAAAAAAAAAAGAGTGAGGTGTCCCGTGGGAGTTGAATCGAACCGATTTGGTTCAATTCAATCTATAGGTTGATTCCTCCCCTTGAATCCACTCAAACCCAAATTTAAATCCTTTTAATTCCCAATAATCGGTTTTGTAAAATAGAAAATTTGATCTCTCTCTCTCTCACAACCCTTTTTTGAAATAATATGTACCCTTTGGAATAAATAAATTCTACAAAATTTTGTAAAATTTATTTGTGAATCTAACTTTATCATATTTGAAAAACAACAAAACTTGAATTTGAAGGTTTAATTGGTCATTTAAAAAACATTACATTCATATGCATAAATTCATTCCCAAATTGATTCTAAAGTCCTAATTCTTTCATTTCAAAGTGATGGAAAATTTATCACTTTTAGTGTTACTAATTGTCTCTTTTTTTTTTAAATAGAAATGTTTAGGAAACATTAATCCTTTATATGAGAAATGAAATTGGAAATGGAATCACAATTCTCTTATTGTGCATTCCAAATAAAATAATTGCATAGTTGAGGCAAAAATAAGAATTTCTTTGGAGAGAGATAAAAGTCCCCCTCATGAGGGATTATTGAATATTTTAAAATTGGAATAGAGACTAAAATTAAAAGTTTTGGGGACTAAAATACATTTTTTATTATTTTAGAAACTAAAACCGGAAGATATTATATTTTGACAACCAAGTTGTAATTTTCCTAGCGACTATAGTGAATGTTTCTTGCTTGTTTAAGTGAAGAATAATTTTTCATGGTTCAAATATCGGTTCCCTTCTGAGTCCAGATATCAAAATAACAGCAATAATTTCTGGAAAGGTTACCATTTCTAGACACCATTTGTTCATCTGAAAGTTGCACAAAAATATTTCCATTTCAATCAATCAATCAATAACATTAACAATTGGCGTCGCAAACAATCATGTCATCTTTTTTAACACAATGATATGTTTTATAATTTAATGTTGTCATCATCATCATCATCATCAGGCATTGCATTCCACATCATCATCTATCTCCCGTACAACTTGAAGCGGGCAACTACCAAACATGGTAATGGTGCCACTCTCCGATTGATTATTTATGAGGCCATTTCCAAATAAACATACCTGTGGTTCGATCAAGTTTAGCCGATTCCACTCTTCGTCTGACAGCGTCCAACTGAAAATATCTATGTTTTTTCTTATCCGATCCGGCTTCAGGCTACATGGTAGGACACTCGTTCCTCTCTGTAGTCCCCACCGCAGAATAACCTACAACAAATATTTTCATTTGCTTTTTAAAATCACTTATAATGAAAACCTGACAGCCTTCTTATGCTACATAAGATGTCCACTTCTTCCCCATTTTGATAAAGCAACAAGTTTTTATGTGAGGGAATGAGAAGAGAAAGATACACTAAAGAATACAAAACTAAGTTCATTTACTCAAAATCATCAAATGTAACATAACAATGCCATAATCTAGGAGGAGTTTTATTCCTTTGCTTGTAGTACTATGTTGCCTTGAGCTAAAACCCACCCAGGATACACAGTTTCCTAAAATAACAGCAAATAAAAACCCCGATCCAAGCATACAACGAAGTAGAGCAATGAAGAGAATGAGAACAATATTTACTCACATCATATAGCACATAAAAATATGTCAGGAAAAGATAACCGAACTTTCAAAAGTTCTCATGTATCGCAAAATGAATGGTGAGAAAGCCATATGCTACAAATCAATAAGGAGTGAGCTGCTCTCACTATACCCCGGAAAAAGTTTAACGGTTACAGATAACCATAGATAGAATAGAAACCAACCAGTAATGAATTGGGGAAAGCACTCCCCAATTGTTGGCATATAAAACATTAGTGATACAAATAGCAGTGAAGTTCTTCAAGATGTAGACTAGGTAAATTCCATGTCAGATGACAAAAACTCTTACAACTTTCCAAATATTTCAGTCTCTTTCTGCAGTACAGATCTTAAAATTCTCTAGAAGAGAGATGGCAGTAAAATCTCATCCCGAGCACACAGACTGACTCCCCCCACCCCCCAACCCACAAGAAAAAAAACAAGAGAGCAAAAAAAAATCCAGAAGACAACCTACAAAAAAGAAACAGTTTATCCAAAAGAAAGGTCTCAATGTGGCCTAACATATAAATGGAAGAAAAAAAACTACCTTTGATATACGCCTCGATCAGGAAAAAAAAAAATGGACCAGGAAAAGATTTCCAGTAAGAAATCATCCATGAGAGCAGTGCAATATAATCGTATGAAAATGCCAATTCAAAAGTACCTAACTTGAATTCCTAAATCACGCTGTCATCAGATTAAGCTTTCAAAATTCCCTCCAGCCCCATTGCAACCTTTTTTATGCTTAAGATCCCCAATACCTCAGACATTTCAACAACAATCTTTAGATGTTTAACCTCTTATACGTCACCCAAGAACTGTCACTAAACACATTACAAGCTTCAAATCTTCAAACTTTTTATACTTAATTTAGCATTCTCACAGAAAGTCTTTGACACTGATTAACTTAGAGAAGTTGGTAATCTTATTAGATTAACATGCATCGTAGTAGGGGATAATAGTATAAGCCAGAACTAAGGTGTATTCCTCGCTTGATTTTATTTGGGTTTCAAAATTTTTCAGGGGAAACAGGAAAGGAAGATACCTTACACTCCATTTTTCCTCCATTAAAGTGGAACTATCATACCCCTAAAATGACCTAAACATGGTTTTCACCCTCAACTTTGCGCATTTTCCTGTTTTCACACCAAATTGAACTTTCTTGCAATTTCACCCTTAACTTGACAAAAATTTACCAATTTCAATCTCGATTTAAACTTAAGGGCCCAATTGAGTCTGATTTAAAATTTTCTGGACCTATTTAGAATTTTCATGGTCAGTTAAATATTTTATGAATTTCAGGGACTGTTTTGAGGGTGATTTTAATATTTTGGCACCCCTAAAATGGTTTTTAAAACAGAGAAAGATATGTTTTATCCCCTAAGCTCATCACTGAATCCAAACTAAACATCACAATAATAACTAATTAAAAAATGATATAGTAGCCTTGTTATAGCTACAATACCCCTTCTCTTCTTCTCTCTCTACAATGAAGATACTACTCCTCCAACCCTTGCCTTCTTTTTTCAAAATGAAATAAATGAGAGAATTTTTTTTTTTCCCTCTCTCCCCTTTCTTTGAAAATCATCTGTTCCCCTTCCACGTTTCTCATATCTATCTAGGATCATCAACGATGATATTATTTGGACTTTCTATTAGTGCTGACATGATGCATGCATGAATGCTATTTATAATGTGCATGACAATTTTCTTAGGTCAGGCATATGTTAAGATAACGAGTGTAGGATCAAGCCACTGGATGATTGACAGGAAAATCTACTTTGATTCCCCTGTCCTTCTTCTCCTTGCGCCCAATGGTTGCAAGATAGTTCAAGCTCTTCAAAGGGAACTTGAAAACCTTTGGAACTATTTAGAGAGAGAACCAGATCTCTGTTTCAGAAAATTGACTTGCCTTCTTATTAAATTCTGTGTCCTTTAAATAGGACTACAATTATTGCATAGATAGGAAACCTAAACTAATAAGGATACTAATCTAACTGAAAATTAAGTAATATAAATCTACTACCAAAATAGAATAGCCAAAGGCAATTAACTGAAAATTACTGACCACGCCTACTGTAGGATTTACCTACAAATGCGTCCACAACACATTAGATGTTTAAGCATTCAATTTAAAGTGTTTCACTAATTTTTATTTTGCTCCCCTGATATTTATTTAACCAAGAGTATCATATACTAAATAATAAAGCAAAAATTTTATAATATTGCGGAAAATAAAGTAGGAAACAAATAATTAATTTCAAACTTAAAATCTGGCTTGCATGGGAAGGTAATTGCTGGATTGGGAACAAGATGCAAATATGAAGCACTCCAAAAATGTCTTCAAATTACAACAACCAATAACGAGTGTGTACAAATCAATTAAGGACAGCCATTTTAAAAATTAAATAAATAAATTAAGAAAAATGCAACAAATAATAAAAACAGAAACCACATTACAACCATAAACAAGATCATGTAAATTGTCAAAAGCAGAATTTCTTGTATGCAAGTTAGCAAAAGCATTCTAGATATAACAAATTAACAAGATGCAATAATCATAAATTGTCACGTTTAGAATGTTACATGCACTACGATCCACAAAATATGATTGCAAAAGGATATTCACTAACATCAGTACCAGTTAGAGATTAATGCCTGTGATTTCTAAGATTTAAGTTTGCATCCTTGAAATTGAAGTAATGGCTTTAACATAGTGGTTGACAAAATGAATCTTTTAAACACTTTCAGGCATTGTATTAGTTTCTTATACTTCAATTCCAACATCCAATTATTTTGCATAATTTATTTGGTAGTTTGTAATTAATTAGTTGACAAAAATGCAACATGAATTCTCAATGAACCCAAAAACAAAAAACATGATTAAGTTCGATTGAATGGATGTATCAACTGATTGCATTTGATATTGGTTAATAGAATTTCATAAAATTTGAAATGGAAATGTAATTAATATTCTTGAGCATCACTATCAAGGCACTTGCAATTGTTTAACCTAGGATACAAAGACTTCTGTTGCTGTCAGCTGCACCATAGGCATCGAAATCATAGAAAAGAAATTGATAGAATCCCATTACTAGATACCTCCACAATGAGTATTTACTGCTAAAAATTAGCAAGATCTTAAGTTCTATTTTGTGTATGTGTGCATCACAGCACAATCATGTAGAAATTGGGAGTTACTATATTGGTAAGAACATCATATGTGATTGCAAATAATTTTGCTAAGAATGGATTGATGGTAACTTTGGCTAGCATGCAATAGTATAAAGTTTATTTAAAGTAACTTCTCTCACTTTCCTTATCTTACTTTCCTCTCATTTTCTCTCTAAGTCTTCTTTCTGTCTCACCAATGACTTGCATAACTCGAGATTAGGATTATATGCCTGAACAGCGTCATAACTATAGATTAGGATTATAGATATATGATCCTAACATTGTTCAATTTCAGCTGTTCCACACTGTAGGAGGGTGTTCCTCTGTGAAATAGAGAAGAAACAGATTTTATTTCTTACGTTTTTACAAAGGAACAGCAGTACATATATATACACCTCTAGGCTATCTAGTTTAGGTAAGTCAATTAAGGAGATATTCTGTTTCTATAAGTATATACAATCTGATTCCTATAATCCTGTAACACTCCCCCTCAAGCTGGAGCATAGATATCAATCATGCCCAGCTTGTTGCAGATATAAGAAATCCGAGCTCCATTGAGTGCTTTTGTGAAGATGTCCCCTAATTGTTCTCCCGATTTGACATACGCAGTAGAGATCACTTTCTGTTGAATCTTCTCTCGAACAAAATGACAATTTATCTCAATATGCTTCGTTCGCTCATGGAAGACTGGATTTGAAGCAATGTGAATGGCAGCCTGATTATCACACCACAATTTTGTTGGAGTAGAGACTTTAAAACCAATTTCAGCTAACAATTGAGAAACCCATATCACCTCACATGACACTTGTGCCATTGCTCTATACTCAGATTCTGCACTAGATCGTGAGACTACATTTTGTTTCTTACTTTTCCATGAGACTAGGTTGCCACCAACAAACACACAGTACCCAGTAGTAGACTTCCGGTCAATCTTACAACTTGCCCAATCTGCATCCGAAAAACATTCAATATTACTGTGACCATGGTTTCGGTACAATATACCGCGTCCAGGAGCATTTTTCAAATAGCACAGAATTTGTTCCAATGCGGCCCAATGGTGTACTGTAGGTGAGGCCATGAATTGACTTACAACGCTTACTGAATAAGCAATGTCAGGACGAGTCACTGTGAGATAATTCAATTTTCCCACCAGTCTTCGATAACTCTCTGGATCATTAAATGCATTTCCATCCTTCGTAACTTGTTGATTAGGAACCATTGGAGCATTACACGGCTTGACACCCAATTTCCCAGTTTCTGTTAATAGATCCAAGACATACTTTCTCTGGGATAGAAAGATGCCCTTTTTGTTCCTAGATACTTCAATACCCAAGAAATACTTCAGATGCCCTAAGTCTTTAGTTTTAAATTGGCTATGTAAGAAGGATTTCAAGGATGAAATTCCTAGCGTGTCACTCCCAGTGATAACAATATCATCTACATATACAACAAGTAGAATGATACCAGATTCAGATTGCTTATAGAAAATAGTGTGGTCAGATGTGCTTTTCTTCATTCCAAACTTTTCCACCGCCTGACAAAACTTTCCAAACCATGCTCGAGGACTTTGTTTTAGTCCGTAAAGTGATTTTCGAAGATAACAGACTTTACCAGACTCCCCTTGAGCAACAAAACCAGGTGGTTACTCCATATAAACCTCTTCCTCAAGGTCTCCATGCAAGAAGGCATTTTTAATATCAAGTTGGTGAAGAGGCCAATCATAAGTAGCAGCTAGAGAAATAAACAAGCGAACAGAAGTTAATTTTGCTACAGGGGAGAAAGTATCAGAGTAGTCCACACCATAGGTTTGTGCATAGCCTTTTGCCACCAGGCGAGCTTTTAGTCGAGCAACAGAGCCATCAGAATTAAACTTGACCGCAAAGACCCACTTACACCCAACTGCCTTCTTTCCAGGGGGTAAAGGAACTAAATCCCAAGTACCCTTCTCAGTCAGGGCATTCATTTCCTCAATCATAGCATTGCGCCAGCTAGGATGAGATAAAGCTTGGTGAACAGACTTGGGAATTGCTACAGAATCAATAGAGGCAACAAACGAACAAGAGATAGGAGACAAATGGTCATAGGTAACATAAGAAGAAATAGGATAAGTACACTGACGTTTACCTTTCCGAAGGGCGATAGGAAGATCAAGGTCACTAGGTGTTGGATCATCTGCCGAAGAGGAGATTGGTGCAGAACTCGGCTCAGGAGGATTAGGCCTTCTAGTATACACTTGAGTGATAGGTGGCTTAGGACGAGAAGGCAATGGAGAAACAGGATCAACAATACTAGGGAGATGTAGGAAATCATCTTCATCCGCAGAACATATAGGTGTTGATGGAGTAGGAAAGAAAGGAAGCTGTTCATGGAATGTGACATCCTTAGATACAAGATACCTGTTTATGAGAGGAGAAAAACAACGATACCCTTTTTGAAGTCGTGAATATCCCAGGAAGACACATTTTAAAGACTTTGTATCCAATTTGGAAACCTGAGGACGAACATCTCGGACAAAACATGAACAACCAAAAATACGAGGTTCAACAGGAAAGACAGACTGATTAGGAAACAAGATCTTATAAGGAATTTGGTCATTCAAAGCTGTGGAAGGCATTCTATTAATTAGGAAGCATGCTGTGGAGACAGCATCATCCCAGAAACGTTTAGGAACATGTGTTTGGAACAAAAGAGCCCGAGCTGTTTCAAGGAGATGTCTGTTTTTCCTTTCTGCAATCCCATTTTGAGATGGAGTGTCAACACAAGATGATTGGTGTATCATTCCATTTTGACTCATGTATTGGTGAAACAGATCAGAAAAGTATTCTTTAGCATTATCACTCCGTAATATTTGGATATTCTTATCAAATTGAGTTTTTATTTCAGCACAAAAAGATTGGAAATGTGAAAATAACTGGGAACGAGATTTCATTAAATAAAGCCAAGTCACTCTAGAAAAATCATCCACAAAGGTCACAAAATAACGAAACCCAGTTTGGAAAGTAACAGGACATGGACCCCAAACATCAGAATGCACTATTTCAAAAGCATGACTAGCTCTTTTATTGACTCTTGGGACAGACGCTAAACGATGATGTTTCGCAAATTGACACGACTCACAATCTAAAAAAGATAAACTACTAAACTGAGGACACAACTTCTTCAATAATGACAAAGAGGGATGCCCCAATCGACAGTGAGCTTCAAAAGGAGACAAAGTACTTGAACAAGCAATAGGCCGAGGTACCTGAGTGTCCAAGATATATAACCCCCCTGATTCTTGTCCTTTACCAATAATCCTCTTCGTCATAAGATCCTAAAATAAGCAATGGTCAGGGAAGAATGAGACACAACAATTAAGAGCTCGAGTAATCTTGCTGACAGATACCAAATTAAAGGAAAATTTTGGTAAACTCAATACAGAAGATAAATGAAGTGTTGGTGTGGGTTTGACAGTTCCAGAACCAAGAACAGAAGATGTGGAACCATCTACTAAAGTGACTGAAGAATGAAAAGCGTTTGATTGAAAATCGGAAAATAGGTTAGGATTACCTGTCATATGGTTTGTTGCACCCGAATCAATGACCCATCGGGATGAAGAAGAAAGAAGACATGTGTTACCTGACTCGGCAAGAGCAGTAACAGGTGGAGGATTCTTTTGTGCCTCTTGATAACGAACAAACTTTGCATACTCATCCCCAGAAATAGTCACTGAATGATCAAGGTTTGATTGAGGAGTTTCACTGACTGTAGCTATATGAGCTGACTGAGATTTCTGATTTTTCTTCAATAGCTTGGAACAGGTCCGCTTTGTATGTCCTGGTTCATGACAATAGTAGCACACTACTCCCCCTGTATCATGACTGCCAGTACCTCGACTATTCCCTTCCTTGCCACCATTCCGAGATCGACTGGTTGCTCCTCCATTTTGACTAACTAGTGCACTTGGTTGGATAGTCGAAGAGTGAGAACTAGTGTCAGTGCGGAGTACACGAGTAAAGACCTCCTTTAATGAGGGAATCTCAGAAGAGGACAAGACTTGTGATTTAGCACTATCAAATTGAGAATTGAGACCCGCCAAGAAACTCATAATAGCCATATGTTCCTGTTGAATCTGTTGAGTTTTGATGTCAGTGCTAAAGGGTAATAATGAATTCAACTCCTCATAAGTTCGTTTGAAATTCATGAAATAAGTCTGAAGAGACTGTTCCTGCTGTTCAGCTCGATCAAACGCTTTACAAACATCAAAAATACGAGAGAGATTCCCCTTACCAAAAAACAAAAATGCCAGATAATCCATCACCTCTTTCACAAATTCACAATGAGAGATATGCCCAACATACTCACTCTCAATGGAATTCCGAATCTGCAGAAATAGTTGAGCATCAACCCGTAACCAGTCTGCTCTAGTTGCGTCATCAGTAGGAGGATCCTCAATCAGATGATTATATTGTGAAATGTTGCGTAAATACAGCCGAACGGTCTTAGACCACTCAAGATAGTTCTCCCCGTTCAACTTCTATTCTGTGATTATGGGGATAACTTGTGGCATAGCAGTAGTTTTCTGTTCTGTCGCCATTGTACGAAGATGTAGCAGCAACGAAACTCAGTAACTTCTGTAACACAAACGCCAGAAAAGCCATACGACACGTCAGGAAGCCTCACACGCCGGCACGTGAAGGATCGACGAAATTCTGCTGGTCGCGGTGACATCCACTCGCTAGTCGTCTGACGACGAGACTCTGGGGAACGGCCGGTCAGAGGAAGGCGAAGCAAGTGGTGAGGGTGGTGTTGCACAAACGTCACTCACAAGGGTGACCCAAGCTAGACAAAACGCTGCTCACTTAGGCAGCTACAGTACCGAAAAAAAACCTAAAATTCAGAAGCTTGGATATCAATTCCAAGGCTCTGATACCATGTTAATTAGAGAATTTCTGATATATTCTTATTGATAATCACCTAGGTTTATAGACAGAATACTAGGTACAGTAATGGAAACAAATCCCTATGCAAGAATAGAAACAAATCCTACATTTATTTTCCTAGATTGCTGCTATACACGTATGATTCTGTAACACTTGCCAAATGGTTATTTTCTCCATGTTTAGTTGTTGTCTACTTCACTTGAAATGCATTATCTTCACTGTTGATCAATCAATTATTGACTCATGAGCTTGAAAAGATCTCATCAATCCATCAACTGAAAGAGTTTACATATATTTAGCTTCTTTTATATAAGCTACAATATGATTGAATTTTGGACTCAAGCTTCTCGATACTTTTGCAACGATTCTCTAATCTATAATTTGCGCACTATAACAATGAAATTATTTACCATTCCTCACAAGAGAAGTTCCAAAATCACATCCTAATTCACTCTAAAGTGAAAACATATTTCCTAACAATGTGACCTTTGAATCACCTTGGAAATTCTTTCGCAGAATCGACAAAGCTTGCTTCAATGCGTTGCTGCTGGAATTTGTGAGAAAGCAGTCTCATGAACTACTTGCTGCAAGAAAATTAATCCTTTGGTATCCTTCTTTTTGCTCTCTTTAGTTGCTTCTCTTATTCTTCATTCTCTACCAAGTCCCTCCACTATTGAGACTTTTGAGATCTAAATAGTGTTTTCATCATTTATGCTCCACTAGTCATATTTCGCACAATTGAAAATTTGTACAAGTGGTTGTAACGCAGAAAACCCCATATGTTGTTACCATTCTTATGCAACTCTCCTCACAGCCAAAATAACATTTTGTGTTTCCATCAAATACTCAATAGAGAAAAACTAGATGCCAAATTTATTGGGAAAGAATGTGGAAGAGAACTAAAAAATAAATAAAACAAGCTCTTAAATGCTCAAGTTTATTAATTACAATGGAATGATTAAAACATTACAAGATGGACATAAATGTAGGATTAGAAAAAAAGCAGTACTATTGGTTTATCATAAACTATTAGCAAAAAAACAATTAACCTTACCTCCGAAAGTAAAGGAAAATCATCCACCTTTGAATCATTCTTCAATAATTTTCATAATAGCATTTTTCTCATTTTATCCTTATAAATGACAAATAATCAAAAAACAACATTTAAAATTCAGTTAAATATTTTTTATAAATTATAATTCATACAACTTTTACTCTTATTAATTACAAACAATAAAAATAATCGTTTAACTTTTTATTTAATATTTTTAATTAACGTTATTAATTACTTATTATTTATTTATCTATATTATATTTATTCAGATATTTAAATTATCATATTCTATCTATTTATTTATTTATTTATTATATGTGTGCCAATCCCATTTTTTTCTTTTGAAGATTATGGTAAGGGATGCTTAGGTTAGGAAAAGGAATTATTTTTCTTTCATTGTTACTCCTTTCTTGATTAAATACCTTTTTGGTTGGTGTTCTACAAAGCACAGGATATTATTAGATTTCATACTAGATGGCCAAATTTTTTGCTTCCATATGAAGTACATTTCAGTGGATAGCAGTTAGAGGATTTATAAAGCTAACCCCAACTATTTTGGAACTAAGGCTCGTTGTTGTCGTATCAAGTACATGTTGGCCATGCATGTGTATGAAGAACATCATTTTAACCAACAAAATGGAACCTTATTTCCATAAGACATGAGTTTTAGGAAGCACCTTCCATCAAACATGTAAGCCAATGCCAAAGCAGCCATGAAGCGTGCCATCTTTGAAACTGATGAAGAACATAAATGTACAAGCGCAGGAACTCCACCTTCCTCCACTATCCGGAGAGCATTTCCTGCGTTAAAAGCAAGATTCCAAAGAGCCCCTGCGGCAGTCTCATGTACATCCTACATGTAAAAACATGTATAAAAGTCGAGTCATGTTCCCGAACACGAAAAGTACGAGGAAAATTGAGAAATATTGAGAAGTAATAAAGTATCCTACCCCTCTGTTCACTTTACATAGAGAACCTTTTTTTTTTTTTTTTTTCCAGCAACAGTTTAACTTAACATATTTTTATTCCAAATATACTCCTAGAATTACGAAAGCCACTTGGAAGACTTGAATATTGGTATGATTGGAAAAAATTACAAAATATGTTTGTTAAAATAATTTCTTAGTATTTGTGAAAAAATAGATTTGCCTATATAGAGCAAATAAAAGTTGAAAAATTTAGAACAAAAAGAGTGGTCCCCCTAAAAAAAATACATGAAGGAAGTTTAAGATGGACAGAACCAAAAAGACTCATGATGCATTTAAGCATATATAATGGAAGTGTAGGGTGGAGCGAAATTCAAAGGAATTGGCAACTGAAAGATTATACTGACCTCAGCTTCAGATCGAGCAAGCGCAATCAGAGGCGCAACACCTCCTTCTCGTCCAATTGCGATGCTAGAAAGACAAAAGCATATATATGATATTAGCATATCTACTGAAAAATCATTAAAAACCATCTTCAACCAAAATTGTTATCATATAGAAGTATACCTATTAGCCTCGGAAACAGACAATCCCCAGAGAGCTCCAGCAGCCCTCTCTTGTAGACCTGGGGAGGCATTGGAACAGGATTGTGCAAGAGCAACCTGAATAGCCGACAATATTAGACCATCAAAATGTAGTAACATTTTGAACCAGTCAAACAGTTGCAATTATATGGATTCCACAAGAAGAAAATCGTGAAGCTAAGAATAGAAGTATAAACATTGCTGGAAATAAAATTTTAACACAAAAAAAAATGTATCCCAGAAGACCTGGAATATGCAAGATTTCAGAAACATGATGCTACACATACAAGCCTGTAATGTCTCATGAGGATTAGAATAAATACAAATTTTTAAAATGTTGGCTAAACAAATAAGTTGATAAAAGGATTCACGTTTGCTAGCAAGATATAATTTTAGAAAACCTAGAAGAATGACCCATGCCAAACGCACGGAATAAAATAAGTGCCTACTACAAAATCAACATTTCATTTGCTAAGGAATCCAACATTTAGTTAAGAAAATAATGATTAGACGAAGAATCTAATTAGGTCTGCCAGCCACATAAACCAATTAAATACGTGACTTGTCTTCTACAAGCACAGCATATAAAGACCTTCCTGTGAAACAATTCTTATTGCATGAAGTCATGCAAAGGCTATTATATTAACTCAAGAGTAGGAAGGTTCAAGATTCAGCAAGTAAAAATATCATACCAAGGCTTCAACGCCACCAGCTGCTGCAATGGCTTCTCGGTTCCTATCATCAAATGACAAGTTCCACAAAGCACCAGCAGCTTCCTGCCTGTTTAATGAACAATTTAAGCAAGCATAAATCAGATGGAAGTGTTAAAATTTGCAGCTCAAAATTAATATATATATATAATGTGGCCTTGTTTACTTGGAAAATCAACTGAAACGAAATTGGGTCACGAATAAATTCATAAAATCTAGACAACAGAATACAGTCCTTTCCTTTATTGTTGTTTTGTATTAAGGATTAACCTTCCGATAAGTGACATCAATCGACCCTTGCAGTTACTCCAACAGACAACCAGAGGAAGAAAGAGAGGGGAGTAAAAATTAAATAGAACTAATAGAATAAAAAGGTGAGAATCTTAGTAGGATACACCATGCAGACAAAAGCATCAAACCAACTAGAATAATGGCCAATGATAACCAGAAATAAAATAAAAATATGGACCAGAATACTTACAAAATCTTAAAGTGGCTTTGGTAGGTAACATAAATTATAAGTCAATAAGTGAATTACCTGACACCTTCATGTGGTGAACGTGTAAGTTGAACAAGTGCTTCAAGAGCACCAACCTCTTGTCCAACAGCAGCATTGTTAGTATTGCTATCGCCATGAGCAGCCAAATTAGCTAAAGCACGAGCAGCCTGGCCAAAACCAATTTGAATAATTAAAATGAAAGATATCAATCACGCAGTCATATTCATCACCAAGAAATCTCTCAATCACAGAGCAGTTTATAACTAGACATCAATGTTACATAAATGTTTCCTTAAGAGATCTCACAATACACATCTTCTTTAACCACAAAAAGAAAAGGAATATAGCACACCTGCTCTTGTACTCCTTCAAATTTGCAGTTACGAGCAAGCATCACTAAAGCATGTACACCACCAGCCAATGCAACCTCCATACTACACTTGTCATCAGCTGCCAAATTTGCCAAAGCACCAGCCGCGCGTTCCTAAGGCCCACAAAACAAGAATTAAGCATATTACAATGGCTACTTGAACAGTAGGAAATAAAAAGTACTTGGACAAATAAACTAATAAAGTATTTATTGTGATTTAAAATGGCACAGGTTTTTGACCCAGACCAGAACTCCATCACCGCCAGAGGACCATTTGAATATAAGATCAACTAAAGCTTTTACTCCTCCAGCCTCAGCGATTGCTCCCTATCAACATTTTTCAAACAAATAGAATCATAAGCGCAAAAAAGTTTGCCTGTAACAATAGCACAATAAGATGAGGTATCCAACCTTGTGCTCTTCTCCAACAGAAAGGTTCCAAAGCCCTCCTGCAGCCTCTTCAGCCACCAGTCTGTTCATGGACTTTGCTAACCCAGCAAGAATATTAATTCCCCCTTCTTCTGCAACAGCTTTAGCAACGTTTGCATTCACAGACAAGTTTGCAATAGCCTACACAATGAATGAATAATAAGTTCAACTTGATCCAATTTTTTGTCCGGAAATCAAGCTCAGGATTATGCAACATATTAGAATAATGATCCAGCAGTACAAAAGATATACATGCACAACAGTAAAACAGGTGATCAAAATCCGATAAGCCACTTATTAAATCAGATATACATAAATATTATTTAAAAATGGTTTGACCAGATGAGAATTGGATATGATTACAACTACCATATATTTACAAAAATGAGGTTACCTTAGCAGCCTCTGACTGAAGACCTTCCCTCCAGGATTTAGCAAGGTCTAGCAGGAGGCGGATGCCACCATCCCGCATAACTGCCTCGGCCCTTCCACAATCTATGCTAGCATTTTCATCATCAATTACAACAAAAGTTGCAAGTCCAGTCGCGGCCCTTTCTTGAACATCCTCCTGTGAGCTCTGCACCAAACCAAGCAATATTGCTGCACCTTGCTTTAGCCAGAAATCATCCAAACCTTGTGGATTGCTCTCAGCAGTACGCAGAAGTGTATGAGACAGGATCCATTCAAGCCACGTCATAATCTCATCCAAGTTTTTTTCCCTGGTCTTTGAATTCCTCCAGTTCAAGAACACATTTTTCTCTTTTCTGGAATTCATAGTGTCGACGAATAAAGATGCTAATCCTTTAAAAATGTCAGTGAACAGGGCAATTAACAATTTCCCTTTGTATCTATTGGCATTGAAGGTTTTATCTTCTTCAAGAGCTGAACAATTCAATGCACACAAAACCTTCAAGCTAGGAGATGATGATAACAGTCTAGAAACAGCTGTTGGACCAATATCAGTTCTTGAAACATCCAATCCAATCAGTCTAGGCAGCTTATGCCACAGATGAGAAATCACACCCCATTTCATATTTGACGTCCCAGCAACTGAAAGGAAACGAACAGATACTACATTTCCCAATGCTACCCCATCAACATTTAGACAGTCCAAGAACCCAATATCAAACAAATTCTCACAATGCTTGGCCAATGCATTGATTGCATCAGCAGAAACTTCCCTAATTCCAGACAACCGAAGTTTCTTGAGTTTAGAGCAGCAGAAAGCTATAGCTTTAATAGCATCACTGGTTATCCTCTCACAGAAATCAGGCCCAAGTTGAAGGCTTTCCAGAAATTCATGTCGAGCCACAATCATGGAGAGAGTTGCATCTGTTATTTTCCTACAGTAATCGCCACTTATTTCACGCAAATTCCTAGCTTGAAAATGTATAACTGCATCAGCTGACTCGGCTCCACGAAATCTAAGTTTCTGAAGATTTACACATCTAAAAGCAAGTGAAATTGCCGTGGAAACATCACATTTGTGGGCACGAAGATCCAATGAATTCCACAAGCATGGAGAACCACCAAGAGCTCTCCATGTCCTACATGTTGATGACAAGCTTGCACGATCGCGATAATTCAGGCAGGAAAATAACTGAATTACGGTGTCATCAGGCAAGCTAGTCCAATCAACAGGCTCACTGCTATCGGAACATGAAACCTCCTCTTCAATCTCAGGAAAACTAGGCAATATCACCAATTCTTTACCTTTTTTCGCCACTTTACGTCGCACCCTGCGACTCATTTCTCAATCAAATCACAAAGGACTAGGTACCAATACCCTTTCAAACTGAAACAACTATAAATCCTATAACCAGTGAAGAAACAAACACAGACCCATTAACATATACCCTTTAAACTTAAAAACCAGATAAGCACACCTGTAAAAACCAATAAATCAATGCTGTTTGACCTCAAATACCCTAGTCCTAATACAATTGCACATACAAAACACACAGGATTGAAGATGAGCAAACTGGCATCCTAAAAAGCCACCCGATATACACAGCCCATAAACAGTTGAGTTAGGAATACATTGCAGAGAAAGCAATCAAGGCTTTCTCAAACCTGAAAGCTCGAGCTTTATAAGCTTGCGTGCAAACCCTTAATCCTCAAACTTGGTGATTGATTAATCAGTTGCCTTATAAGCAATAACTGCAAAGAATAAGCGACAATGGAACTTCAATAGAGACAAACAAAGAAAAACAAAATTAAAACTTCAAGAAAAGGTTGCAAATTTCAGGTGGGCAAGAGCTAAAAATGAGAAAAGAAACCCTCAAAGCATATATCTTTACCCTCTTCTCCCTAATTTGCTGTTGGGTAACAGACGTAATAAGGGAAGGGAGAAGAGATTGTATCGCTTAAGAACCCGAAAAAAAAAATTACAGAACCAAAAATAAAAAATAAAAATAGGAATTAGGATTGAATTACAGCATTTTGTATTGAGGCTGTGAAAGGAATTGGTGTGAAACTACAACTCATACGGGAGAGAAGTAGTAGTAGTATTATCAAACGGCAGGCATTGCACCTCCATTGCCATTATATATATAGGTTTTATATAATACGAGATTATGTTATGATAATTAATTTTTTTCCTTTCGTTAACGATTGGTTTTAAAAATACTCAATATAATTATATGAGATTCATTAATTTTTTGTTACTTATTTTTTGATTTTAATACAATGAATTTTTTGTTCTTACAAAGTATATAAAATGCATGTGGATTTTAATGTTTTGTACATGCAAACAAAAAATAATAGCATGTGATTGTAATGACAAGTCGTAGTTAGATATAATGTCCATCCAATTCAATTCTACATTGTACTACTTTTTTCTTGCTTAACAATATAATTTGCAATTTAGCATTTGATAGAATTAAAATACATATAAGCGATTTTAAATGATATATAATCTTTAATCAGTGGGTTGAAGTTAACTTTTAATCGTTAAAAAATAATCTTGAATCGTTATATTTGTACATATTACATGTTTGTGTTGGTTGCATGACAATATAGTTAGGGTTATAATTTAAATTTTCTTGCATATAAGTGAGACTATATTATATGCTATATCTTAAATTAGTAAGTTTCAACTTAATGTAAACTTTTGAAAAAAAAAAAAAACTCGAACACGACAAAAATTTATTACAATTAACTTATTTAACTGGTTCATAAGGCGCATAACGTATTTTTATAAATGGCATGACAATAAGATTTAGTAAAAGAATTATTTTCTATATTTACTTTTAGTTTCACATTTGTTTTCATTAATTACAACTTTTTTTCTGTAATTATATTTTATCATTAGCATAAAAATAAATAAATTTATAATTGGTTAAGAGGAGAAAATGTTGGATATACACTTTTTATTTTGTAAATGATTTATTTTAGGGTGGGAGTTTAGACATTTTACATAATACCCTTTGTGTACCATATTTGCTAAGGCGAAGGCTCCATAACCTTTTGAGAAACATAGTCCATGAGTTTTATATTTTTAGTTGTTTAAATTATAACAAAATTTAGGGTCCATTTGGTTTAGCTGTTCGTATCAGTAGATAACTGACACCAGTTGTGGATAGTTTGTAGCAAATAATTGATAGCTGATTCGGGTTATTATTTGTTAAAAATTCATTTGCGGTTACATTATGAAACTACCAATAATGATACAATTATAATTATATATTAAATATTGATTCAAATTTAGTATTATTTTAATAAAATATAATATCACATTAAATAAAAAAACTCCGAATATGAGCTTATTGAAACAGCAGCTATTTGATATTTCCAACCTCTATCAGCCGCTGATTTTAAAATTTACCAAACACCTAAACTCTACTTATTGGGTATCTAACAACTATTAGATGCATAAAACAGATAGATCGTTAGATCTCATTTAAAATTAAAACTAGTTAATATATTTTTTGAAAGAAAAAAAAAGTATTTATTAGAATATAAAATAAATTGTTGTTATGGATTAAATTTCTTTAAATATTATTAAGCTGTCATTAAACTGTTACTTAAATAATACTATTTTCTTCTCAAAAAAAGTGTCCATTTTCATTTTTCATTGGTCTCATAAAATATCATCACATTTCTATTAATTCATATTATTTTTACAAATTTTATCCTTTTATCTTAAAATATTAAATTTAAAATACAATTATAGCACACTTAAACTACTATAATAACTGCCAAGCCTAGTAGCGCATGCTTATAAATTTTGAGTGAGGCATTCCTCTTAAGAGGAAGCTAATCCCATCTTCCACGGTTGGGTAGCAAACTCAAAACTACTATATTAACTAAGAGTATTTTAGTAAAACATAGTTTAAATAGATAAATTAGGAAGACTTGTTAATATTTCCCCAAATAGAAAGATGGGTACTCTTTTTAAAATGGAAATAGTATTTGAAGCTAAAACGGAAGTAGCACTTGAAGTAGTATGGAAATTACTCTAAGTTTCATGAGTTGTGTGATATTCTACTTTTAAGTATCTCATTTTTCAAAATTAGTATACGAGAATTTTTTTTCCATTCTATCATTTGTTTGACAGCTTAAACTAGGCTCCATTTTAGATGGGTTTTCGGTCTTAATCAAGATAGGTCAGGGACGCGTCGGAACGGTCGGTGACTGCGTAGTCTCATATGAGAGTCTAATCTCTTTTTTCTTTCTTTTTTCCAAAGAAAGAAGGGGGTCGATTTAGGCTCCTTCCCTTCCACTGCGTAGCCGCGCTAGCAGGTACTATATTATTTATTATTTTTTTTATTATTATTATTATTTATTAATTATTATTATTATTATTATTATTATTATACTTGGTTAGGAATGAGGAAGGGAAAAGGAATAGAAAACCCTTGGGGGTTGGGGAATCAATTTGGGACAATTGGGGGGAAAGCCAAAACTAAAAATGGGTAAAGTGAATTGTAACATCCTAAAAATAATAATTCTTGGATAACAAAAATAACTTAAAGGATCAAATTGTAGTTTACCAAAAATATTAGATTAAATGAAAAATGAATTATATTAAATCTTAGTAATGAATTATTTTAATTAAATGTCTAGAAAATAATTAAATTGAATATTTAAGTATAAATTTAGATATTTTGCAAATTGATAAATTTTTACTACATGGGGTAAAATGCGGTAAAACGGTAAATTTAAAATTTACCCTAGTTAAATAGTAAAATATTAAACCAAGTATAAATATGATAAAAATAAAGTAAACACTTAATAAACCCATAGGCAAATGGTAATCAATTGTAAACAAAGATAAACCAGTTTAATTTAATTTGAAAATTTAATAAACAATAAGAAAAATCAAGTAAATTAAGTATTAAATGTACAATTAAAATTCAGATTTCTTTAGAGACAAACTCAAATAAATATTTGTGACATTTTATCAAATATTAAAGACATAATTTGAAGGGTTTACAATTAAATGAAAAATATGGATAAAAATGGATTAAAAGTGAATTGTAATTAAATTTTTAATGCAAGTAAAATTTAAATCTGTCACACACCATAATTGAAGTGGAATTATTAGTGGGAAATTAGTGGGAGACATGAAAATGAAATTTAATTTGATATCTAGAAAATTTGTCAAAAAGTAAATAGTAAATTAAAATAATGGAAACTAAAATACAAAAAAATTAATAATGTCATATGGTCTATAAAATGACCCCTGACATTTGAGGAGTCATTAGAGTGCAAATTAATTTGGGTAGGCTCTTAAAATTGAGAGAAAACACAAAAATTTTCGAAAAATACCCGAACCAGCCAGTCTGCCTGCCAACGAGCCCAGCCGCCCTGTCGTTCGGCGTGCCAGCTCGCCTACGTCCCTTGTCATTTTGGTTTCGTCCGCAGGGCCGCGCGCCTGACGCCAAAATACCGTTTCGTCCTCACACTTTCCAGCCGCTTTCAATTTCGTCCTTCCGCCTACTGTTTTCGTTCGGTAATGACTCAAAACTTATTTTTCCTCTTCAATTGGGTCCAAATAACTGATTTAATAATAAATCAAGTTTAATTTTGAAATTAAATATTTTTGGAGAGTCAATAAATTAATTAAAAGCTCAGATTCAATTTAATATGGCCAAAATCAATATTTGAAACTGATATTTAGGATAAAAATTGTAAAGTTAATATTTTATGAATTTATTAATGAAAAATCTTAATTAATATTAAGATTAAAAATTATGGTGACTTAATTAAATTAATTTGACAATAAAATTGGATCTGAAACAACTATTAAATGAGTCTAAGTAAATTGAATGACAAAAATTTGATGATTAGCACACATGATATATTTATTGAATGTTTGGACAAATAAAATTAAAAGAAACCCAAATAAGAATAATTATATGGACTATTTTATGGACAAATAAGGACAATACCTTATGATTATTGAATATGGACAATGATAGGACAAATGACAGTTCGAGGAATTAAGAGATAGGAACAGTGTCAACGGAGACAGGTTTGATACTTTAATTAATATAAAGTTAAATTTTATTTTATTCATGTGTTTTAATTATCTGCATTAAATAATTTATTGAAATTATTTGGATTGAATGTTTAATTACTTATATTGATTATGCATTATTTGAGATTGTGATCTTGGTTAATAAGAGAAAGAATTAAGAATTTTAAATATCCTTATGTTGGATAAAATAATACTTGTTAATTAAAGATTTTTAATTATTGTTTTATATGATATATCTAATTATTATTATTTTATTTTTACTACTACTATTATTATTTTTACTATTATTCTTATTATTATGGTTATTTTAATTGATGTTAATATTGTTATTTATATTTAAAGATATATTGATTTAGGAAAAAGTATTTGAAAGATATAATTAAGTATTTATAAATATCTTTTAAATAGATCAAATTATTTAGTAAGTTTTGAATAAAGTATTATTTTGATATATTACATAAGTAATTTATATAACAAGTTAAAATATTTTGGAAAACTATTATATCTTTTAGAAAATATAAGGTAAAATATTATTTTGAAAAATTGTTATACAATAATTTTCTTAAAATAATTTGTTAAAGTAATATTTTTAATAAAGTATTATTCTATAAGAGAAAATATATTATTTTGTAAAGTATATATATAAATAGAATTAATTTATTTTGGGAAAAATTATTATATTATTAATAAGACTATTTTGAGAAAATAATATTTATTAGATATTTTGGAAAATTATAATTTAACATAATATTTTTGAAAAAATTACTATATAGTAAACTTGTAAAATAATTTGATAAAGAAACTAAGTAAGAATATTTATCTTTGAGAAAAATTCTATTTTAGTAAGATTTATATAAAGATTTTGCAATTAATATTAAGAAATAAGTAATGGTATTTAATTTAAGAATAATAGTATTTGTTAACTTTGTTGAAAAAAATATTTGAAATATATGGTATGAAATATTATTATTGTGTTAATAAAAATAATGTATTTATCAAAGATGAATATATTTTTAAAAGGGAAATACAGTATATTTGAATAAGTATATTTTTGAAAAAAATAAATAAGTGGAAAATTTATTATGATTATATTTTTTAAAAAGACAATAATTTAAGATAATGATATTTTTGTTAAATAAATATTGAATTATGAAAAGTAAATTGAAGGGGTATTTGATAAATATGAAAATGATACAGTAAATATTTATTGCTCTACTTAGGATAAGCTAAACTAGTGAGATAATGGTATGATGCATCATATACTTAGCAGTATTGCGAAATTTTGAACAGATTGAATAGAGAAAGATATCTAAAGGTGATACAGACTGAGTCAGTCATAACACCGATCAAATTTTGATGTTGATTGAATGTTGAATACGGCCGATTAAATTGAAAAATAGAGTTTGAATTATGCGTAGTAAATACCATGTCATTCGAAAATACAGATAGAGACTGTATCCCTGTGTTCACTTAAATGCCTAGTAGAGCTAAACAAGTAAGATTTTGATTAAGCAATTTATTTTATTAAAATGATTTATGATATTCAAATGTTGCTTATTATTGTTTAAAATTATGCATGTGTATTTAAATTATTTATGCTTTCTATTAGTTAAAGTATCCACTGAGCGTAATAGCTCAGCAAGTTTGGTTAATCCTGAACTTGTAGGTCTCCTAAAGATGTGAAAGAAACAGGAACTGATAAATAGCAAATGGGCCCGAAGAATTTAGACTGGCATATACTGTGAAGATGAAGTCAGCACATACAAAGCTAGAATAGATAGAAAAAAAAATACCCTTATTATTGTAATTTAAGTAGACAGGATATGTAATATGTAATGTGGCACTTCTTAGTTCGGCTGCAAATGGTCGGGGTAAGGGGTGTTACACATATTGTCCCCTCTACTCAGGGATACATCTCATCCAAGGATGGGTTCGGGATCATCTGTACAAATCGCCCCTATACCAACTATAATCTCGGGCCTTCCTTGTTATTCTCTCAGCTTCTTTTTTGTCTTCTGGCAATTTTCCATCTGCTAGCCACTGAACAAGTGGTTCCATCCAGGTGCTTTGCCATTCAATCGCACATATTAGTTCACCTTTTGAGGTGGGAGCATCTTGAATTGACAATGGGATGTTTTTAAGATCGTCAGCTCTGTCTTGAGCTGCAGCTTTGGTGATCTCGTCAGCTACTATTGTTTCTTCCCTTGGAACCTTTACGATGTGCCACCCTTTAGACATCATCTTTTGAACGATCTCGGCGTAAGGTAATAATTCATCTTTTTTTACCTTAAAGTTTCCTTGTACTTAGTTAACCACCAGCTGAGAATCACTGTATATGGTCAGGTAGTCTATACCGATCACCTTTGCCAGCTTTAAACCATTAATGAGGGCTTCTTACTCGGCCCCATTATTAGAGATTTTGAATTCCAATCTTTCGGCATACCTGATAATAAGTTAATGTAGTCCTTTGAGGACTATCCCCACTCTTGAGCCTTTATTATATTCTGCTCCATCTACCAACATCTGCCATTTTTCAGGATGAGTATTTTGTGGTTCATCTGTGGGAGTTAGTTCAGCCACAAAATCTGCTAATACTTGGGCTTTCAATGCTTTCCTTGGCTCATACTTCGCGCCATAAACTCCTATTTTGACTACCCATTCAGCTAATCTTTCAGAGGTTTTCGGTTTCTGTAAGATTTTTCTTCATGGGAGGTCGGTCCTTACTATGACCGTATGAGCTTCAAAGTAATGTCTTAGTTTCTAAGTAGACATAAACAAGGCTAAAGCATGTTTTTTCAATTTTGGATACTTAAGCTCGGCCTCTTGTAGCATTCTGCTTACATAATATATAGGGAATTGTTCCCCTTGTTCTTCTCGAACCAATATAGCTGTAATGGTGTCTTCTGTTGTGGAAAGGTAGATGTAGAGCTCTTCTCCTGGTTAGGGTCGACTTAGCAAAGGTGGCGAAGTCTGAAACACTTTTAAATCCTCGAAGGATTTCTGGCATTCCTCTTTCTAATCAAAATTTTTCAACCCTTTTAAAGTTTTAAAGAAGGGCTGACATCTTCTCGCCGAACATGAGATGAACCTTCCTAAAGCGGTGATCCTTCCATTCAACTGCTGGACTTATCTGATGATTTATGGGCGTTTCATCTCTAGGACAGCTTTTATTTTTTCAGGATTAGCCTCCATCCCCCGCTGAGATACCATATAACCCAAGAATTTACCTGCTGATACCCCGAACATGCATTTCTCTAGATTCCGTTTCAAGTTGTAAAATTAAATGATCTTTAACACTACCTCTATATCCCTGGGATGATGCCCGTTTTCTCACTTTTGATGATCATGTCGTTGACATATACTTCCATCTTTTTCCTTATTTCTTCCTTAAACATTACGTTAACCATCCTTTGATAAGTTGCCCCTGCATTTTTTAAACCAAAAGGCATCATCTTGTAGCAATATGTCCCCTGGTCAGTGATAAAGGTAGTTTTTTCCTTATCCTCTTTGTGCATGTGAATCTGATGATAGCCAGCTTTGGCATATAAAAATGAGTACAGCTGATGTCCCGCTGTGGAGTCCACCAACTGGTCGATGTTTGGTAGAGGATAAGGATCTTTCGGGCATGCCTTATTTAGATCTGTAAAGTTGACACATATTCGGTAGGATCCATTGGGCTTTTTTACCAGCACTACATTAGCAAGCCATTCGGGATAGTGTACTTCTCGGATGACCCCGACATCTAACAACTTCTGAATTTCTTAAGCAATAGCTATTTGCTTCTCTGGGGAGTATTTTCTTCTCCTTTAGGCGATCAATTTAACTGCATTGCCGATGTTGAGCTTGTGTATGATGACTTTAGGGTCAACTCCCACCAGATCCATCATCTCCCAAGCAAAAGGCCCTTCGTTCTTTTTAAGGATTTTCTCCACCTCTTCTCGTATCTCGAGGTCTAACTCTGACCCGACCTGGACCTCTCCTTTAGAAACCATTATTTTCTATACCTTTTCCTTAGGTTCAACATTTGTAGGGCGAGGTGGGATCTCCTGAGCCTCAACCAAAGCTGTAACACCCTAATTTATACATATCGATTTTTAATTTAAAAAGGGCTAAATCGAAAGTAAAATTTATTTTGAGAGGTATTGTTGTCAAATTAATTGACGTAAAATATGGGAATAATTAAGGGTAATTTTGAATTACTATTATTGTTTTATGATCAATATTATTATTATTATTATTATTAGTATGAAAAGAGAAAGAATTTGAAAATGTAAAAATGCAAATTAAAAAAAAGAAAAGAAATGAGAAAACGCAGGAACGAAAACGAGAAAGAGAAAAGGAGGAAAGGGAAGGGCCTACCGGCCGGCCTAGCGCCGTCACCGCCGCGCCAACGCCGACAACGCGCCCACCGATCGACAGCTGGTTCTCCGGCGAGCTCGAGGATGTAGGCCGGGCAGCAAGACTCCACCGGAGCAACCCAGAATCGCGGATGAAAGTTAGCGGTCACTATTCACCGCACTATTTACTGTCGGCTTCAAAACCATTTTCCGGCGTGCTTCGGCATCGGATGGACGATTTGAGGACACCGTTGGACTCCTCACTTCAAGGGCTTTCTTTTGACATAAGCCTTGCCGCTGGAAATCACCGTTTTTCGGTTACCCAAGAGTGACACCGCCGACGGCTTTCAGTGTAGATCCCGGCCGCTCCGGTGATCAGACGGTGACTTTGAGACCTGATCTGGACTCCTCTCGATGAGAGCTTTCCGATGATATAAGCCTTGTTGCCGATCTATAGCCGGATTGAGACTCGTGTACAAAATGACCAAACGGTTTTCTTGATTTTTCGGTATCCTCCGGCCATAGTCCGGCCAGTTTGAGGGTAAATTCTTAATCCCCATTCCTTAAGCTTCATTTTGATGTTGAGTTTGCGTTGATTGGTCACCGGATTTGAAAGTTGTATTTTCCGGTGACCGATAAAATGGTTATTGTGATTTTTCGGCAAATCCGTCTATTGCCCGTTAAGTTTGACTTCATATTTGGACTCCTTGCAGCGATACGAAGCTATTGGTATGCTTGGATTCAAAATCCGTCAAGTATTGCATTTTTCGGCGATTTCCCAGTGATCAGACGGTGACCGGAATATTCCTTCTCTGACGAAAATTTTGAGAGACCTTATTCCGCATCGTTTCGAAGTGCTGAGTCCAATTTTGGCATTAGTTTTGCAATCCGAGGACCCGAACTGCGAGAAAATGTAAACTTCGCAACTTGGTAATTAATATATTTAAGTTGAAATATAATTTAATTGAAATTAAATTCTAAGCAAAGCTAAATATAAGTATTGATATCGGATAAAAATAAATATAGAAATGAGGCAGAACATTAATGACGGATTTAATAGATTAAATATTGTTTACCATTATTATTAAATTAACATTAAATGAAAAGGACTCTAAAATATTATATTTTGAAACAAATCAAAAGGGGATATGATATATAATTAGAAAGCAGTAGTGCTGATTGTAAATCATTATATTGTGAATAGTGAAAGGACAGAGGACAGTCCAAGAGGTATTATAAAGGTAGAAAATGCGAGGATACTGAAAGAACTAATGCGTAGGATTTTATCTGCGGATGAATCACAGGTTTGGTACTATTTTTATAATATTCAAACTGAATTTTATTTTAAGCATTTATTTTAAGTATTTAATATTTTTACTGCTTTAAATAAATATTTTACTGGGTACTCGAACGTGTATTCGAGTCGGATTTAAATATTTGATAGTCTGACGCGGTAACCGTAGGCGCGGTGCTACCCGCGCGACAAAAATGAGAATTTATTTTATTAAGTAAATAAACGCATTTGAATTGATGTTTAAATCATATATTAGCATGAGAAATGCTGAAAAAGGAAAAGATGCTTGACGTGGAAAAGTATGACATTGATTTAAAATGAGAATTCTGAAAGCACGTTTGAGATGAACATGACCAAAGGGAAATATTTTATACTCTACGTGGTTAGGGACCCTAGTGGTAGGTATATGTCGACATATGAGCGAAAATTCCTGTGTAGATGGGAAAAAAAAAGAAAAATAAAAGAGGCGTACCTAGGGGGTATGGCCCAAATGATAAATTTTATGAATATTATCGGTGTGCCTAAGGGGCTCGACTGATAACCGGCGTGCCAATGGATCACGACCGAACCTAAAGCTCTTGGACTTATCATAGGAAGCCCAACAGGCCAGTAGAGTAAAAACGAGATCAATGATTTGCTTTGATTGATAATTGTTCTATGAAATGAATTTTATTGAATGGTTTTTATTAAATGTATTCAATGATTTGGAATTTATTATGGCATCTGTATTTTCTAAATACATTAACTGTTTATAAGATTATTCTGATATACTTACACGAAAGAAATTCGTCAATTGGCTTTAGAAAAATATCATATTATAATTGAATTTCTGATTTAACATTTGCACGACGCATTTATATTCTACATTTTCTCAAAGACATGAAAAGTATTTGTCATCGGCAGTTCAAGACTGCTGTCTTATAAATTAATTTATGAAATGCTTTTAGTGAACAAATTATATATACTGTACCCACTGAGCATGGAGTTGCTCAGCGAGTTATTTCCTTAACTCGTAGATCTGCATTTAGATGATTCGCTGGAGCAGCAGTTGCATGTCAGTTCCCAGTGGTCAAACTTTATGGAGCAAATTTTGGGATACTGTACTAGATAGTTATTATGATAATCTTGTCAGAATGCTATTGTAAGGATAACTTTTGCTAGTATAAAAATTTATGGCGTGTTATAATATATGATTTAGTCATGTTTTACAGAGGATAACAGAAGTTAGCAGTTCTGTGATACTCTAGCTCGTCTTATTCATAAGATGATTTGGGGTGTTACAAAAACTACCTGAAACACCCCTTTCAATGCATTAACATATACATGTCTAGCTTGCCATTGACTTCCTCTAGCAATTGCAATGCCTCTAAGTGTGGGGATCTTTAAACATAGGTGATATATGATGGGGATGGCTCCTGTCTCATATAGATAAGGTCGCCCTAGAAGTAAGTTATAGGCAGACGGGATGTCTGCCACCATAAACTCCACCTTGTCTTCCTTTGTTATATCGTCGTCTCCTGATTCCACATAGAGTTTAATGGATCCCTCTAACCTCACTGTCTGATTTTTTATTCCCAGTAAAAGGGTGGCAACTTGCTTCATCTGCTTGAGTTCTAACTTTATTCGCCTAAAGACATCCATTATGATCAGATTGACTGAACTCCCGTCATCCATGAGGATCCGTCTTACTTTGTAATTGTGGACGAACCCTTCAATAACAAGAGCATCATTGTGGGGGTGAACTACATGTTTTCCATCTTCTTCGGTAAAGATGATATGAAACCAAGTTGAAGGGTGAGAAGTATGTTGGTGCGAGGTCCTCCCCTTCTGAGTGATCGAGCATACTTATCTAACTGCTTTCTTTCTCTGTGTGGAGCTGTCCCCATTATATCTCCCACCATGTATGACATAAATATCACCAGCAACTTGTCGATCTCTCTATCTGGGACGATCTTCTACTCTGTTATTTTTTCTTTCCTCTCTTTTTTCCTCTTTTCGGGCTTCTCTTCGTTCATCTCTTCGAGTTTCTCTTTCGTCTTTTTGAAGGTTGTCTCTCAACCTCCTCATATGGCGAAGGATGCCTGGGACACCTTTCTGAATCAGCTTCTTAATTTCTTCTTTAAGGTGCCAGCAGTCTTCAGTATAATGACTAATATTTTGATGAAAGTCACAATACTTATTATTATTATCTCTCTAATCGATTGAGGTTTTCATTTTGGGGGGCCAGTTGATATCTTCCCTGTTTTTCTTTATCCACATCAACACCTCTCTTCTGAAAGTATTCAGTGGTGTATAGTTGACATTCTTCTTGTCAAAAAAATAGGCATTATTGTCTGATCGGTATCTCCTACTTCTTGATCCTCCAGATCACCTCCCATAGCTGCTTTCACCCGTTCTATCTCTATTGCTCTCCCCATTTTTCCTCAAATAATCACATCGTCAACTCTGATCATCTAAATTCTGCAGGCCTTCATCCAACCTTATTTGTGTTTTGGGCGATGGCCATGATCTCGGGAAGAGACTTGGGCTGCTGCTTTATCAGTTGGGCTCTTAGGATGGTATGGTTAGTTCCATTTAGTAGGGCTATGTATGCCATCTCAAACTGCAAATTTTCTACCATATTCAACTCCTTATTGAACTTGTCTATGAATTTGCATAGGCTCTCACTATCTTTCTGCTTCAAAGATCAAAGATGGGTAGAGATCTTCTTGGGGGTTATCGAGGTAATAAACCAGGATTGGAACAGTTCTGATAACTCTTTAAAAGAATTAATGGAGCTTGGTTTCAAGGATTGATACCAATCTTGAGCTATACCCTTCAGAGTAGTAGGAAACAGCTTACATAGGACATGATCCTTATAATTTTACGCATTGATCGCCGTCTTGAACTTGTTCACATGGCTTCTAGGGCATGTCGTACCATCAAAATTGTCAAGATGGTTGGGAATCTTAAATTTTTCAGGGTAGTTTCTGTAATAATACTACTCGCTAAGGTGGGCTAAGTGTTCAGGTCAAACTCCAAACCTTTCCCCTTGATCCCCATCGTTTTCAGGATCTCTTTCACCTTTTTATTGATCTCATCGCTATTCGGGCGATCCCCTTCAACTTTGGAGTTCTCACCTTCATCTTCCAACTGGATCACACTCTTCCCTCTACTTCGCGAGGGAACTACTCGCAAGGCTTCTCTTCCCCCCGCCTCGGGGAACTTCAACATCCATAGGAATCATCGGAGCTACATTAGCTGCACGAGCTTCTTATGCTTGGGACACCTGCTTAACCTGTTGTCTTAGCTCCCCTATCTGATTGTTTAAATTTAAGTAAGCTCTATAGAGTGCTTGCATGGCAATAGGACTATTGAAATTCAGAGGGACTTGGTCCAAGTTTCCTTCTAGAACTCCTCCTTGGGCATTGGCTGCTCCCTGCCCTAAATTAACATTCTCATGAGGAGCTTGCTCATTATTTTGGCCTTGGTCGAAATTCAACTCCGGTTATCAATCTATCATTATTTTGGCCTTGGTTGCGTGGGGTTGACCCGTAAGGAGGTGAGTCATCAGTTATCAATCTATCATTAAGCAAAGTAAACACAATGCCAACAATTAATTCAAAGTTAAGGTAACCTTTTGTCAACTTGCATATAACATAACAGTGTAACTAAAAATACAATTTGAAATCTAGGAAGCATATGTAGAATTAAATGAAAAATACTATTTGCCAATCCTTTTCTCCTATAAATATAAATAGAGTCGTATCCCTTCCCTTCTTTCATTCATCTGCTTTCCTTTCTTCGAACCTTCTCTTAATTTCTATAAATGGAGGTGGTAATCACATGGGTGTGTTTCAATTATTTCCTTAATTTTTAATTCCACAGTGTAAATTAATAATTTTTAAGTATATGTTCTAAGGATTGAACATAAGACAAATAACTTATTTAATCAAACATTTTCCAGTAAGCCACTCTTAAAATATATATTTTTTATTCATTTCAATGATACATATCCTAATCTTCATAAGACCCAATGTCAAATTTTAATAATTCGCACTGGGTCTCTCAAATTTATAAGATGGCCTTGGTATTGTGCACAAAAAAATAATGAAAAGAGGTGGTTAGATATAACTGCACATTCATATATTCTACTAAAACTAAAAAGTTAAATGCTTTAAAGTATTTTCAATGTAGTAGACAATAACTAAATAATATTTTTTCCATTAATTATATACTTAAAATTAGTATAAAAAAAATTTACAAAATGAATAAATATTTTATATTGACAGATACACATTCACACACGTACATGTGTATACCTAGTAAGAGTATGTTACAGACACATACATTTTCATTAGGAACAGAAAATGTTAAGAGTAAATTAGAAAATTTATAATTGTGAAAAATAGTTGTCTATATAAAATGTAAAACAAGACTATGATATTAAAAATTAAAAAAAAAAAAAAGAAAATAACAGTATTTAATAAAAATGTTGATTAAAAGTTCATAAATGCTAACAATAAAAACTTTCAACCACATCAGTAAATAAATTGAACTGCATAGGGAGCAATGCTTAGAAGAATAATTAAAATAAAAAGACAGATCCAGCCAGTCACCGAAGAGCACAAACAGTTTCGAATCAGCTTCGCTTTATGTTCCCATGGAGATTTGTAGTGGCTATTTAATTGTTCAATGAGAGAAGAAAAGTAGTAGTGTCTACCAGAGATAATATTCCCTTTGACAAGGTCATGAAAAAGACTTACCAAAGCTTCATCATCTCTCAGCCAATTTTTTACAATCTCTTTTTGAGCGAGTAGTTCCACATCTTTAGCATCGGCAAGAAGCATAGCCATGAAAGACACATAGTAGCTCAAATA
The DNA here is from genome assembly GCA_949640765.1 of Croton laevigatus. Taxonomy (NCBI): domain Eukaryota; kingdom Viridiplantae; phylum Streptophyta; class Magnoliopsida; order Malpighiales; family Euphorbiaceae; genus Croton; species Croton laevigatus. The sequence goes on along the minus strand of CATIWJ010044381.1, from coordinate 336 downwards.
TCTTTTCTCACTGAGAACATGACATTGTTCAAAAGCAATCACATTCCTCAATAAAATTTCTGTGCCATCATCTATGTTTAGTTGAGGAATTTTGAGAACTCTTCCATTGAATCCAATATTGAATTTAATGTCAAATATATTTTTACTAGAGCTCGACTGAAACTTGACTCCAGCTTGGCGGAGCTGAGTAGCACTTGGTATCCATATCTTTTGTTGATTTTCAGGAGATTGGATATTGGAAGGAAGACTGCATATTCTTAGGATGTCAACCAAATGCTTCACTTGAGAAAAATCATAGTTATCAAGAGAGACCTCCTTCACCAAAAAAGGATGAGA
>CATIWJ010044344.1:0-13410 GCA_949640765.1 Croton laevigatus | reverse complement strand
TGGTAAACCATAAGTTGTGTGGTGGTACCTCTGTTGCAGAACACCTGAGTCAATTTCATGATCTTGTGAATCAGCTCGGTGCAGCTGAATGGATTCTCAAAGACGAGGAGCAAGCCATATTGCTATTGAGTTCTCTACCTGATAGCTGGGAGACGTTCGTTGTTACTCTCAGTAATTCTGCTCCCGATGGTAAAGTAACTATGCAGATGGTTACAGATGCTTTAATAAATGAGGAAGCCCGTAGAAAAGAAGCCGGGGTTGATCAGTCGCATGCCCTTGTTTATGAAGGCAATGAAAAAGGGGGAGGCAGAAATGGAGGTAGAAGTAAAGGTCGAGGTCGAGGTCGAGACCGAGGAAGAGGAAAAAATCGAGACTACGATCCAAAGAATGTCGACGAAGACTTGGATCAAGATGATAGTATCATTAAATGCTATCATTGTGGCAAGAGAGGTCACAAAATAAGAAATTATTGGAAGTTTCTGAAAGAGATAGCGGAAAGCAGTCAGAAATCTCAGAAGGATAATGGTGACACTATGGTCACCATTTCATCGGATGTTCCATAATCTGAGTTAGAGGCCTTCCTCTATCGTGATTCGGAGGAAGGAGATATACGGAGATGTAAGGTCTCCAAGATGTTGTTGTTTTCCCTTGTTCAAGGTTTACGAATAAGGATGAAATATCTTTCTCCAAGGCGTTCAGAGAAAAAGAGAGAAGGTATTGACTGAGGGGGAGCTACAGAAGAAGATGATAGCGGTACTCTACTCTTTGGCAGTAGGAAGTGACGGAAGAATCTAGAAGGGGAGTTTGTTGAATATCCAGAATTCTTGAAGTCAACTTTGAATAGTTAACTCCACTACCAAAAGTTAATTATTGTGTTTTTGGTTTGTCTCCCATTATTGTCTAAACATAATATGCTCTTTCTGTAAATATAGACTGTTTTTGTTCATTGTTTGTTGTAGCAGAAACGTGAGAGAGAGGCAGAGAGAGTGTGAGAGGAAGAGAGGAAGAGTGTTCTTGTTTTTGTAGAGAGAAAACTTGAATTTGTGAGAGAGGGTTGTTTTTTAGTTGAGTGAGAATTGCTCCTCCTGTAATTCTATTACGTGATTAATAGAAGAATTTTCAACCCTAACATAAAGTCATAGCATTGGATTGATGTTTGAGTATTTTCGTATTTTAATGGACAACTATTAACAATTATAGGAGAAATGAAATGATAAAGGAAATAGATTAAAATTAAATGAAAGTTAAATGAAAATTAAAAAAAAAGAAAAAGAATGTTTATAGGATTCATGCAATAGCTGAAGGGGTGGATTCATAAAATTAAATGATAAAAATAATTGTTTTCGATTAAACATAAGTTAAATATTGAATATAAAAATCATCTCCTACTCTTATGTTATTTTAAATTTGATTTCAATTTCAATATGAAAACAAATAGGCGTATCACCATCATAAAATTATAAAACATGATTAGAAAAAAGGTGAAACAGTTTGCATTGTTACTAACTATTGGATTTGATATTATTTTTTTATGGACGACTTGTGTTTTTAAATGTAAAGTCTTTCAAAAGTGACGCACGTCTTAATAAGAAAAACACACAAAATTTGTTATACAAAAGGCAAGACTACGAGAAAATAGAAGTCTCTTATGAGTCTTCTATTTTTCTAAACACTTAGAAAGTGACAGCATCATGGCCGAAAAGCTCTCCTAACTGGATTTCAGAAAATGTCTTCATTAATGGATTCCAATTTGCTAATAGCTTTGAAGAAACTTCCCCCATGGTTGGCCGAAATTGAGGATTTGCATTCAAACATTCAAATGCAAGTTTTGAAATGTGGATCACTCACTCTGACTCTTTACTTTGAGGCATTGGTAGACGTTGATCAATCAAGTCTTTTATCAGTATTTGATGTTCTGTAGTTGAAGATGATAAAAGACATGAAATGAGATCACCTGGATGTATTCCCATTAAAATCTCTAGAGCCACTACACCGAAACTATAGACGTCGCACTTTTCATTCACTATCATTGTGTATGCTAACACTTAAATGGTTATTGCTCAGAAAAATTTTCCAGCAAGTTAAACTCTTTAATGGAATCTTTCGTTCAAAAAAAAAAAAAAAATTTGGAATCTAAGATGAAAATTTGTAAAAATCTCTACTTTTATAGAAGCTTTGAAATTAGGAAAATCAAATTCCCTTTATGAGAAGTAACTTCCAAATTCCTATTCTATCCTTACTTTTTTATTTAAAAATAGTTATTATATGGATATTTTAAAGTTTTTTATATTAAATAGTTCAATTTCTGAGATTTAATAAAACAACCAAAACAATATTTGTTCTATACTTCCCAAAATGTAACTTCCTACTGTACGGTAAAAATTGTTCATAGCCCTATATGTCTGTGGAGATATTATTTGTTATTACATTCAAATGATATTATTCGAAAAAAAATCAGCCAGTTATTTTTCCACCCATTCCTAAATTCTGATTTGGGTTTCTATTACATGTGTCCTAAAACCATTGGTTTATTTAAAGAAATCAAATGCACTTGAAATACAGTCCAAAATGAAAAACTCGAACTAGAAAAAGTTCAAATACAGAAAATTAGTAATCAAATGATGCCTATGTTTTAGTGGAAGGAAAATGAGACAGAAAGAGAAATGAAACATGAGTGGCATTCACAATTTTTTCATTCAATATTGAGAAATAGAATTGCACCTAAATATTTGGCGATCAGTTGTTGGTTGAGTGCTTGACGGGGAATATATTAGACTCGTCTGAATTAATTTTCAACTTTGAGGCGGTTGATGATAAGATGTGGGACAAGAGAGGTGGGTCCAATTAAATGAACTTCTAACTCTATCTTAAAAAATAAAAAAAAAAGAAATGAACTTCTAACTCTTCTTAACAAGTCTTGGTCTTACTTGTACGGTTAAACTTGGTTATTTTGTCCACCTAAATGCATTCATCAACTATTTAGGCGATGCAATAGCACTTTCGGCTGGTGACTTACTCTGATACCCGCAATTGGCGTATATCTAAACGGAGTCTGACCGCCCAAACTTGCAAAATAATCCATTAAATTGCATTCGTCAACTACTTAGGCCCAAACTAATGGCCTAAAATGGTTAACCTATGTTGACTAAGTAATCATATGGTCTAATTTATATATCATATCAAATATCAATTAATATCTCATGTGAGATTTTATAACAATCAAGTTATACTTGCACTACTTGCATAACTCAGTTAAACAATTACGGGTTTAATCTCATTGACTAATTATATGCATCTTATCAATTAATCAACTAGACAAATCAATCGACTAATAAAATACATTAAAGATGAAGTTTTCCAATAAGCTGCAGTAAAAGCATGAATGCAATAGAAATTAAAAAGCTGTAGTTAGATTAAGATTAAGAAGACTTGATGGAAATAGAAATTTTATACATACTTTGATTTCTTGAAATTTTATACATATCCAAGCATTCCAAATATGTACAGTGTTTTCTTGCAAGCTTTCCCTCAAGTTGATTTCTTCATTATTTTTATGATTGATTTTTAACTGTCATTTATTTATTTATTTTTGGTTCCGTTTTGTCTCAAAGCTAGTTTGATAAATTAAGTAAGCCAATTTAGAGTTTTTAGTAATTATAGAAAATATGTCAATTTACAGGGCTAAGTTCTAATATCGACAACATAGCCTCAATTCAAAGTTAAAGCAATATTTTTGGTACTATAAATTTTAGATAATTTTTGTTATTTTGTTAGTTTTTTTCTTCTTATTTGATCAAGGTATGAGAATTTGTAAACTTTTGTAATCGTCAATTTATAACTTTTTTTAATAAAAAAAAAAACACTTTTGCGAGACTTCCTTCGTACAAAATTAAGCATATTTAATGGCATCAATAACTTCTAGCATACAAGCATATTCCACTGTCGCGTATTTCTAAAGGAGAGCAATTGGTTACCATTACCAAATTTTTGATAATCGGTTAATCCATTTTTTTTTTTTTTTTGGTTACCAAAATTTTTCATCAATTATCTATGACCAAAAATTATTTATCAATTACCAATTGCTGTTACCGATTACCAAGATTTAGCAAACCAGTTTAAAAAATAACTTATTTCTTTCCAAAGGACCTCTTCAAGATTAGTCATTTTCATTCAAGATTGCAGCAACATGTTTATCATACATAGTGGCTTCTTCCAGTAGAATGCATAAATCTTCATCCGGTGTCTTAAAAATAGTATAGTAAAATTTTTTTTCAAAATAGACAAATTTATTGATAAAAATGACCCATGCACTCCAAAAAGTAAAACTCAAACTAGAAAAAGTCCAAAGACATTGCCCAATTTATTTGGGGTTGGTCCAATGAAATGAACTTCTTAATAATTATACAATGAAACAATTATGGCACGTCAGTGGTTGAAGTGTCGTAACGAGCCAATACTTGTATGGCAAGTGGCAATAACTTTAAAAAAAACAATAAATGTATGTATTAAATACACTTGATTTATGTGTCAATTAATATAATTATTTATTATTTTCCTTAAAATAATTAAAGTTATTATCACTTGCCGTTCATGTATTGGCTCGTTATGACACGTCAACCGCTGACGTGCCATAACTGCTTCATTGTATAATTATTAATTTGCTGGCCTAATTGAAGAATATTATGAACAAATTTGCTGGCCTAATTGAAGAAAATGTAGAGGAATTAATCTATATGAGCACAGTAGGATGTGGGATGAAGTTGCAAAAGTGATTGATTGTTCTAATAGAGGCTGTAAGGAGATGGTAAGTGGTTTAGACTAAAAATTATGATTAATGTTCAGACTATGGCAGGAAATAATTATCCTAATGCTATTTTCTATGTGCAAGAATTTCAAAATGCCTTGAATAGCAGTACACTATGCAAGTATTACAAAAAGAAATACTGCTCCAGCTATATGGAAACCTTCTCCAATAAATTTCTTGAATAGAGCTGCTGAATCTCCACTGCAAATTGGTATACGAGAAAAAGAATTGATAATAGGCTAATATATCAATCAAAGTATATATATCTATGTTTAAATTATTTTTTTATCAGCAAATAAATATTTTAATTTTATTAATTTTTTTTTTTACTCTAGAATTAATATACCTAACAATGTTCAGTAATAATATTTTGTTCCATGTATAATTATTTCATCCATTATGGAGTGGTTTGTTCTAAGTGACAGGGAGAAGGGAAGATTATTCTCATTTCAAACCAAATTTATGAATTATAAATGCATTTTGGGTAATGAGTCGGGTAATTTTGAGCACCCACATTATGTACCTCTTTTTTTGCCTATAGGGTAGTGAAAAAGACGATTCCAATTGAAGAAAATTAGCCTTTATCCTTTTTGTTGTATAGTTTATTGTAATTTGTAAACACTTATTTTAATATTTGTAAATTTCGTACTTTTTTATTTCTTGTTAAGTAAGTTATATATTTTTTTAACGTAGTTATAAACTCAAGTACTCGGATGTGAACAATGATTCGAACTTAATCCTTTAGAACTCGAGAGTAAAAGTCTTATCACCTCTGCTGGGCCTCAATCACTGTTAGATAATTTATATTATTATTAGGATATTATGATTATGCTAATTTAGGTTTTTAGGTCAATTTTAATTATTTTTATTAATTATAATAATTTAGGTATTTTCAAAAAATAAAATAAAATAATTAAAAACAAAAAACTAGTCACTTCAGATACTTTTCAGCTGACCTATGTGCCTCCGCCTCCATTGTTGCCTCCGTCACCTTTAGCCACCAACGATCAAAACTCAAGAAAAAAGGTCATAAATCAAGTCAGCAGCACGATTCTCGTTGGAAAACTACCAGAAATGACCTGCATTTATGTCAAAATTTGCTATCTTTGAAATTCCAAGCGGCATCAATGCAAAAAATTGATCAACGTTTGCATCAAAATTTGCTAACATTACCCTAATTAAAAAGCATCTTAGACCCCAAATAAGTTAAAAATAGTTAATGAAGGGACATGTATTGGCTCGTTACGACACGTCAACCACTGACGTGCCGTAATTGTTTCATTGTATAATTATTCCCAGCAAATTCTCGTTCTTGCCTGTTCAAAATCAAATATTTTTGAAAAATGGATATTAAGGAAAGTAATTCCTATAAATATGGATTTTCTTCATAATACGGTTTCCATGCAAAGAGGAGGGTGGAGTGAAGTTAGGAGAAAAAAAAGGTTTATCAATTTTTTAAAATATAAAGATTAATTTTCCAATGAGAAATTTGGAGAAAAAAGGAAATGAGAAATTTGGCTAGCAAACTTGTTCAAAATTCTTGCTTCTTCTATAATGAACCTCTACGATATCCAAACTCATATTAGTTGGTATTTGTAGTTGGGTATTCTAAAACTTGGTAGAATTAAAAAGAAAAATTCTTATACACACAGTACAAGAAAATAAAAAAATACCAACCGAAAATTTGGTTGGTAATTAATGAAATTCGGTTGGTAAACGTCTCATCGGTAATCAATTACCAACCAATTATTCGATTGCTAAATTCGGTTGGTAATTTAACAACCAAATACAAAATTGGTTGGTATTTTTTCCGAATATTTGGTCAGTAATCGGTGGGTAATTACCAACCGAAATATAATCGGCTGGTAATCAGTTGCTATTCTACAGTTTATATTCGGTTGTAATTCGGTTGTTATTTTTATTTTCCTATTAAAATTGGTTTGGAATTTGGTTGGACAAATATTTATTTTTTTTAATTTATAAATTTTATTATTATTCAAAATATAGCCTAAAATATAATACCAATAAAGATAAAATATAACATTCACAATTTTTGAAAAGAAAAATATATTAAAGAATATCCAAAAGTATTCAAACCATAATATATGAAAGAATATCTAAAAGTATTAACCTCAAATATAATAAGAATAGAAAATAAAATTCAAACATATTACACAAAAATTGCCAATATTCAATTTGTAGAGCTCTTTTGCTTTCTTTAGGTATATAAATGAATGTTGAGACATATCATACCAAAATTGTCAATATCAGCAGATGAGATTAACATATAATACACTGGTCTTACATCTCAATGTCATCCAAGTCCGGCAAAGGAAATCGAAGAATTGCCGCGATTCGAATTCTTAGATGTGAAATAGAGAACTTTTGCACTTGTAGAAGAAGAGTTTTTTGTTGGAATCCCTCTCTTCTTTTTTTTCATTTTTAGAAATGGGTTAGTCATCCATTACCAAGTACTAGTAGTAAAGAATATTCGATAAAAGAAGGAGAACAACGAAAAAATAATTGTAATAATCAATATTTGTGATGCATGTATTCATATATTAGATTCATTCGTATATTAGATTCAAAGGGTCTTTCTTGACGTTTAACCACAAAAAACGAAAATAGAAGGAAAAAACTAAAAAGTAAAAGGTAAAAGGTATTATAAAGAAAAAAGAAAATAGAGGATTATTTTTCATTTTAAGATCAAAAAAATGAGAAAAATTTGATCAAAATATACAAATAAATAAATACTAAATGACTAAGTCAACTATGTCAAAGCCCAAGAAGGTAGCCTAGTCGTAACGCACTTCTTTCCTAGGACTGAGGTTACGGAGGTAGCCTAGTGGTAACGTACTTCTTTCCTAGGACTGAGGTTCCGGATTCGAGGCTTATTTCAATTTCCTTTCCCAATTCTCCCATAGTATAGGTTAGAGATATGAGTATCTATGTCAAAAAAAAAAAAAAAGTCAACTATGCCAATTCTGTTTTCAGAGAGAAAAAATGATGGATTCAAAATCATAATAGTATCTTAGATAGGAAACTGAATGTATATAGTTCCCAATAAAACTTTTATTTGCAACTGTTTGTTAAGAATGTGAACTTTATACTTTCGCTCTCCTGAGACGTGCATCGGGGAGAAAATATGAACTGCGCCGCTTGAATCCTTCACTGAGTTGACTGAATTTACATACTTGTGCCTCATTGGTACATTGGCATTTCTGAAAGTCAGAATGTACGTTAAGTTTGTATTGATGTCATGAAAATTGAAAAGATCATCCATTAGCATAAGGAAAGAACACAATAAAATTGCCAAACAATTCACCAACTTCGATTTGTCTAAATTACCTCTTGTGCAGCCTTAGTGTCTTTTATCATGTTCATAACATTTAGGGCATCAAGAACCTCTCTCAAGCTATGCCTGCACAGAAAATGCTAATTTCATATTAAAAAGATCATCCATGCCGCAATGAACTTCTACACACGACCATTCTAGGTTATAGCTAGTTACAATGCCCATCTTCTAAAACATTTTGATGCAACAAATAATCAGAACTTGCAAAATTTGAAAGTTCCAGATATGCGAAGAAATAGATGAAAAGCTAGATGAATAACATTTCTCACCCAAAATTGATAAATAAACAAGTAAATGAGAAAAAACCAAGAAATTGTGAAGGAACCCCACATCGGATAGGAGTAGGGGCTTAATAAGATTTATAAGGCTAAGCAATCATCACCTATCAACTCGGGTTTCCAGGTGAGTTTGGCCTTGATTCTTAACATGGTATCAGAGTCTGCCCTCTCCACTAATGTCAGGACGATGGTCCGAAATGGCGGCCCATGGTGTGCCTTTGCACCTGTAATGGGTGACCTCCTGCAGACAAACTGCTGATGTCATGCTCTAAATAAATCTGGAGTAGGGGCTTAATAAGATTTATAAGGTTGGGCAATCCTTACCTGGCGGAAAAGAGAAGGAGGAGTTGAAGGGTGAGAGAGGCGGAGGCGATGAAGAACATTTGCTTTTTGTAAGAGTTCAAAATTGGATGTTAAAAGGTTTTGTCTAATTTTGTATAAAGCAAACTATAAATACAAACAATTGGTATAAGCCAAAGTACAGGAAATGAAAGTTCAACAGAAGTATGTAGAGGCACACCTAGCAGCTAAAAGGAGCAGGGACATGGAATATTTGTCTTTTTGGCAATGTTGAATCTGCGCGGGTTCTCCCTGGGGTTGTTTATTCAATCACTATCTTTACTTTTATTTTTCCCTTTAATGATGAACTAAGGAACGAGTTTTAGTTGAATATGGTAAGGGCATCATGTGGCCAGTCATATATCCTAGGCTGGATCAAAATAAAATATTATTGGCTTTCTTTGATTGCTGTTTGGGAAAATAATCGAACAGATTTATGAATAAGACATAATTTAAGAAGTTTTCTTACATATAATTGGCATATTTTGAGTGTTTGATTATAATATTAGTTCATTGATTAGCAGAGAGGAAGTGTTGCACTTGAATCAGCAAATAACGCACATTTGAGGATAGAGTACCAGAATTAGAAGCATTATATAGAATAGAAAGTAATAGTAGCAAAATTACAAGTTTTTTCTGAAACAAAAAATTCTCATTAATTTTCAAAATATAAGGACATGAACTCCTAATAAAAAAATCTGATGAAAAATGAGCACTAAACTATAGTTCAATATGCGATAACTGTGACCTACAAAGTGCAGTGCATAAAATTATGTTGATCACCTATGGAACTTAAAACCAATTACCATGGATGACCCACACCTAAAGGTTGAAGTAGAATTTGCAATTATCATAATACTATTTACCAACCAAAATTAATCAGTTACAAATCGGTTGGAAAATTCGGTGGAGTATTTTAATTTTCTTGTATGTACATGAGTTCTTGTTTTCTTTTCTTAAATTGTTTTTTATTGTATCCTTGAGATCCTGTGGATTTAAAAATTACTAAAACACTAAACAAATTTTCTTGGCTGTTAAAAAAAAAAAAAAGAAATACAACTATATATGGTTGCAAAAAGTCATCTCTTCATTTTAATTTATATGCCTTTCCAGTTGTCTTATTTGGGCTCCAAATTGTTTTTTATTTATGGAATATCAAAGTAATACTAATGTGAACTAGTCAAGTCTATGGAAAGCATTCCAAATGTGTTAATTAAAATAGAACGCCAGAAACAATTACATGATTAAATGTCTATTTGTAGATATTTATTTTTAAAAACTCTCTGAAATGTAGTATAGTTCATTTTCTATTCTCTTCTTTTTCTAGAGTCCATAATTTAATGGATAACCTATCACTAGAAAAATAGCATGTTTGTTAGATATTATTTATTTAGGTTGAATGCTTGTTTTCTCTGCTCAATATTTTATTTATATAATTTTTTATATTTTTGACATTTTATATATTTATTTTTTTAACTTTAGCTTAAATTTAATTGATTTTAAAATATAATAAAGCTGGCACGAAGATAAAATTTGGAGAAATTGTCTCTCAGCGAGCATTCTATTTATCTAATTTTTTGATATTTTTTATATTTATTTAGCTTTTTTTTTCTTAAATTTAATTAATTTTAAAATCTTATAAAATCTAAAATAATTTTAAAACAAATTAGATAATTAACAAATTGAATTGTAAAAATCTAACATATCGTCCATATATATCTATTTCTTATCATTTTTAAGTAGCTTTTAGAGAAAATATTACAATATTGTTTTTACTCAAACTGATTGAAACCAAATAAAAAAGGAACCCAATGTTGCCTCTATATAAAAAACAATAAGAAAACAGAGCATATGAGAGAAGTTTTGACTTAAAAAGCATGGAAGCAATTTTATAGCAATATCAATTTAAGCTGGTACCGATCTAGGAAAAATATTACTACCTCCATTCCAAAAAATCTGAGACTTTTACTATTTACCATAAAATTTTCTCAATTTTTTCTTCCCAAAATGCCCCAAAAAAGGAAGAGAGAGAAGATAGACAAGAGGAGACAGCTGATGACATCTGATGAAGTAGACTCTGAGGCGAACAAGGAAAAACGCGCGCCTGTCAGAGCTGAAAAGCCTTGTGGAGAGGCAGGAATTTTCACCATAGAGGCGCTTTATATTTTGGTTGCATCTTCAAATATATGGCAGGTTGTGGTAAGTAAAAAGGGAAAAAAATGCCGCAAAATGAACCCAACATTTTGCCCCTGTTTCCCCAAAAAAAAAAAATTTGTTAGCAAAATTTCAAAGTTTGGTGTATTTTAAATCACAGAATTCTTCTTCCCTATAAAAACCATGAATCAAACCTCAAAACACCAAAGCATCATAGAAAATGAATGGGAAAGAAGGTGAACTCCCAAGTATTGGTTGAAAAAAGGGAACCCATTTGTCATTGACAACCAAAATCCAAGTGCATGCATATGCACTCCACAAACTTAAGGAAGGTTTCGCCAAAAACAAATCATATCTGAAGTTTCGGCCAAGTTCTCTATTTCTAGTTTACATATTTTAGGATAATGGCAATGGTAATAGTTATGACTCAGTACCCAAACCTGAAAAAAGAGGAAGAAAACGGAGATATCTAGATGCAGTTGCCTTCAAGGACCTTGATATAGCTAAAAGGCCGACCATCAGATGCATTGCTGATGGTGGTTTCTCAATTATTTTTTAGGAGATGGAGTTATTATTCAAAGAGAAGGAGAGAGCGGTTATGGTTGAGAGATTAAATGCTCCACAGTTTCCAATTTTTCGGTGGAAACCACATTTGGCGGGAAGGGGCAATTTTCATTTCCCACTTTTTTCTGCACCATTAATTATTTTCCCAAATCCCTAATTTTTTTCCGTTGTTTTTTTTTCGGGCACATAATATAATTTTGGGTGCATCTTAAAGTCATGTGATGCAACATTTTCAAGTTTTTGGAGATATTGGCCGTATATTTGTAAAAAAGATGCAGCCATATTAAGAACACAATGTTTTCCCTTTTTTCCACGCTATTTTCTCTCTCTTACAATCTGCTATGACTCGCCTGCAATTGTCAGCCCCATCTTTCTTCCTCTTTCCTATGGGTACAGTAAACACGCCTGACATTGTATTTAAAAATTATTTTTTTCCCCCACTCTACTACATGACAAAAGGGCAAAATCGTCCCAATTCTATCCAAAATATCAAAAGTCTCACTTATTTTAGAACAACAAAAAGCCCTAAAGTCTCTTTTTTTTTTTGTATGGAGGTAGTATCAATTTTATCTGTGTGTTTTAAATTAAAAAATTTAAGTAACAATTTGTTTTAAAAATATTTTGTAGTTATATTTAAAATCAAGTATTTAGTATCAAATAAATATTGAAAACATATAAAATATCTAAAAAAAATTTAAAAATAAATTCTTTAAATTATATTTCAAAATTAAAATTTAAGTATTCAAACATTTTCAAATTTGATTATATATATATATATATATATATATTAATTTTGTTCTAACTTTACCATAAGGTCGCATGATTAATCCGTGGAAATGCAGTACCCTAATAGCCAGAGGTAATAACCTTAATGGTTTGTGTCATGCTTCAATTTAAATTAGTTTAGAGTTATTGAACTAAATTAAAAAAATGCGCTGCTGGGACACACCAGGTAGATAATTCAAAGTGACGTACAACATATGTTATACAAAGGCCATGCAGGACTACCAGAAAATAGAAGTCTCTTATGATTATACATTATATAGACATTTATTTTCTAAACACTTAGGTAGTGACAGCATCATGGCCGAAAAGCTCTCCTAACTGGATTTCAGAAAATATCTTCATTAATAGATTCCATTTGCTACTAGCTTTGAAGAAACTTCCCCATGGTTGGCCAAAATTCAGGATTTGCATTCAAACATTCAAATGCAAGTTTTGAAATGTGGATCACTCCCTTTGACTCTTTAATTTGAGGCATTGGTAGAAGTCGATCAATCAAGTCTTTTATCAGTACTTGATGCTCTGTAGTTGAAGATGATAAAAGACATGAAATGAGATCACCTGGATATATTCCCTTTAAAATCTCTAGAGCCACTACACTGAAACTATAGATGTCGCACTTTTCATTTACTATCATTGTGTATGCTAGCTCTGCATATTTATCTAATTACTTGTAAGTTTACAACAACAATAAGGGAGTGTTTATCATGTGAAAACAATAATTGTTGTTATAATTTTGAATTAAATAACCAACGAAATTTAAAATTCATCTTATTTGATGATGCTAAAATAATTGTATCTGGAGCTGTATATCCAAATGTGCCAGAAAATGAAGTCCAATTTGAGGAGTCGGGCATCGAGAGTCTTGCTATACCAAAATCCGAGGCTCATCCAAAATCCGAGACATGAGCCTTAAAATTTGAATCCAACAGAATATTGCTACTAGAAATGTCTCGATGAATAATAGGGGGAAAGCAATCATGGTGCATATATGACAGTGCATTAGCTATACCCTTGATAAGATTTAGCCTTTTGCTCCAATCCAACTCCATTGCTTGTTGTCTCATAATATCCTTTTCAAACTTCCTCTCTCAATGAATTCATAGATAAAAAATGAATGTTTGGAATGCGAA
>CATIWJ010044325.1:0-14947 GCA_949640765.1 Croton laevigatus | reverse complement strand
CTATAGGACTATATGTTCTATAGACGACCTAGCTTGCCAGATCCTACAACCGCTTCCGCTCGTGGGAATATTCGTTCGTCGTACATGAGGTATTTATATTTATTCCCGCTTTATTTATATATTCGTTGTATGAATTCCTTCAGATTTATTTAATAGTATTGTGGATACAAATTATAGTTTATTAGAGAGATAAAGCAGTACTTAGTTTCACTCCTATATCTTTTTCTTTTTGCTCAATTTCATCTTTCTCCTGGATGTATCTTCTTGTTTTTGCTCTGTTTGGTTGAGTTTTTCACTGCAAATCTAAAGCTGAGGTAACACATTTTCTGCTTCATTTTATAGAAAATTTTAGAGAGTTATTTAATAGTATTTTTGGATACAAATTGTAGTTTATTAGAGAGATAAAGCAGTACTCAGTTTCACTCTTGTATCTTCTTATTTTTGCTCAGTTTCATCTTTCTCTTGGATGTTTCTTCTTCTTTTTGCTCCGTTTGGTTGAGTTTTCCTCTGCAAATCTAAAGCTGAGGTACGACATTTTCTGCTTCATTTTATAGTAAATTTTAGTGAGTTATTTACAGTGGCGTAGCATAAACTGCAGCAGAATTGATGATGGTTTGCGTAGATTGGTTTTTCGTAAAGAAGTGAAACTACAGAATGACTCTTTTGATCTCATAAGAAGGAAGAAAAAGAAGCACAGTAAAAAAAAAAGCACAATACAGAGGAAGTTGATGTGAAATGGAGGATCCTAAATCATAGGATTTATCCATCTCATGACACTCCCGCGTTACTGAATCAAGCCTTTGCTATATACCGTGTGAGTATCTAGTTTTCGCTATTTTAGAAATATTTATATCGAAAATTACTATGTGTGTATGTGTGTGTGTATTGGTAAGGATATCATCGGGTGCTCCTCTCCTTTCATTTTTCTAATTAAATTATTGTTTATTTTTTTTAAATCAAGTGTCGGATTGTATTTACGTAATCAAAGTGATTCGTAGTTTGCATGATTTAACTCTGGATGTATCTTCTTCTTTTTGCTCCATTTGGTTGAGTTTTCCACTGTAAATCTAAAGCTGAGGTAACACATTTTCTGCTTCATTTTATAGTAAATTTTAGAGAGTTATTTAATAGTATTTTGGATACAAATTGTAGTTTATTAGAGAGATAAAGCAGTACTCAGTTTCACTCCTGTATATTTTTCTTTTTGTTTAGTTTCATCTTTCTCTTGGATGTATCTTCTTATTTTTGCTCCGTTTGGTTGAGTTTTCCACTGCAAATCTAAGGCTGAGGTAACACATTTCCTGCTTCATTTTATAGTAAATTTTATATAGTTATTTCATAGTATTTTTAGATACAAATTGTAGTTTATTAGAGAGATAAAGTAATACTCAGTTTCACTTATGTATCTTCTTCTTCTTGCTCAATTCCATCTTTCTCTTGGATGTATCTTCTTCTTTTTGCTCTGTTTGGTTGAGTTTTTCACTGTAAATCTAGAGTTGAGGTAACACTTTTCCCGCTTCATTTTATAGTAAATTTTAGAGAGTTATTTAATAGTATTTAAGAGATAAAGCAGTACTCAGTTTCACCCCTATATCTTATTGTTTTTGCTCAGTTTGATCTTTCTCTTGGATGTATCTTCTTTTTTTTGCTCCGTTTGGTTGAGTTTTCCACTGCAAATCTAAAGCTGAGGTAACACATTTCCTGCTTCATTTTATTGTAAATTTTAGAGAGTTATTTAATAGTTTTTTGGATACAAATTGTAGTTTATTAGAGAAATAGAGCAGTACTCAGTTTTACTCCTGTATCTTTTTCTATTTGCTCAGTTTCATCTTTCTCTTAGATGTAGCTTCTTCTTTTTGCTTTGTTTGGTTGAGTTTTCATCTGCAAATCTAAAGCTGAGGTAACACATTTCTTGCTTCCTTTTGTAGTAAATTTTAGAGAGTTATTTAATAGTATTTTTGGATACAAATTGAAATTTTTTAGGGAGATAAAGCAGTACTCAGTTTCACTCCTATATCTTCTTCTTTTTGCTCAGTTTCATCTTTCTCTTGGATGTCTCTTCTTCTTTTTGCTCCGTTTGGTTGAGTTTTCCACTGCAAATCTAAAGCTGAGGTAACACATTTCCCGCTTCATTTTATAGTAAATTTTAGAGAGTTATTTAATAGTATTTTTGGATACAAATTGTAGTTTATTAGAGAAATAAAGCAGTACTCAGTTTCACTCCTGTATCTTCTTCTTTTTGCTCAGTTTCATCTTTCTCTTGGATGTATCTTCTTCTTTTTGCTCCGTTTGGTTCAGTTTTTCACTGCAAATCTAAAGCTGAGGTAACACATTTCCTGCTTCATTTTATTGTAAATTTTAGAGAGTTATTTACAGCGCTGTAGTATAAACTGCAGCAAAATTGATGATGGTTTGCGTAGATTGGTTTTTCGTAAAGAAGTGAAACTGCCGGATGACTCTTTTGATCCCATAAAAAGGAAGAAAAAGAAGCACAATAAAAAAAAGAAGCAAGATGCGGAGGAAGTTGATGTGAAATGGAGGATCCTAAATCTTAGGATTTATCCATCTCATGATACTCCCGCGTTACTGAATCAAGCCTTTGCTATATACCGTGTGAGTATTTGATTTTTGCTATTTTAGAAATATTTATATCGAAAATTAAAGTATATATATAGGTAAGGATAGCATCAGGTGCTCCTCTCTTTTCATTTTTCTAATTAAATTATTGTTTATTTTTTTTAATTGAAGTGTCGGATTGTATTTACGTAATCTCGAGATTAATTTCAGTTATTCATAGTTTGCATGATTTAACTCTGGATGTATCTTCTTCTTTTTGCTCCGTTTGGTTGAGTTTTACACTGCAAATCTAAAGCTGAGGTAACACATTTCCTGCTTCATTTTATAGTAAATTTTAGAGAGTTATTTAATTGTATTTTTGGATACAAATTATAGTTTATTAAAGAGATAAAACAGTACTCAGTTTCACTCCTGTATCTTTTTCTTTTTGCTCAGTTTCATCTTTCTCTTGGATGTATCTTCTTCTTTTTGCTCCGTTTGGTTGACTTTTTCACTGCAAATTTAAAGCTAAGGTAATATATTTTTGCTGCTTCATTTTATAGTAAATTTTAGAGAGTTATTTACTAGTATTTTTTGATACAAATTGTAGTTTATTAGAGAGATAAAGCAGTACTCAGTTTCACTCCTATATCTTCTTATTTTGGCTCAGTTTCATCTTTCTCTAGATGTATCTTCTTCTTTTTGCTCCGTTTGGTTAAGTTTTTCACTGCAAATCTAAAGCTGAGGTAACACATTTCCTGCTTCATTTTATAGTAAATTTTAGAGAGTTATTTAATAGTATTTTGGATACAAATTGTAGTTTATTAGAGAGATAATTGTATCTTTTTTTTTTTGCTCAGTTTCATCTTTCTCTTGGATGTATCTTCTTCTTTTCGCTCTGTTTGGTTGAGTTTTCCACTGCAAATCTAAAGCTGAGGTAACACATTTCCTACTTCCTTTTATAATAAATTTTATAGAGTTATTTAATAATATTTTTGGATACAAATTGTAGTTTATTAGAGAGATAAAGTAGTACTCAATTTCACTCCTGTATCTTCTTCTTTTTGCTCAGTTTCATCTTTCTCTTGAATGTATCTTCTTCTTTTTGCTCCGTTTGGTTGAGTTTTCCACTGCAAATCTAAAGCTGAGGTAACACATTTCCTGCTTCATTTTATAGTAAATTTTAGAGAGTTATTTAATAGTATTTTTGGATACAAATTGTAGTTTATTAGAGAGATAAAACAGTACTCAGTTTCACTCATGTATCTTCTTCTTTTTGCTCAATTTCATCTTTCTCTTGGATGTATCTTCTTCTTTTTACTCCGTTTGGTTGAGTTTCCCGCTACAAATTTAAAGCTGCAGTAATACATTTCCTGCTTCATTTTAATTTCATTTTGTAGATTTGTGAAACGTTGTGTTTGCTTCGTTGATGCCTTTGATTTCAGCTTTTGCGCTCTCCGGTAGTTCTTTCTTTTTTGTATGTATCTGTAGGAGTGTTCATAGGTCCAAAACCGGACCGGACAAGATCGAAACCGCTTGGACCGAAAGACCGGATTAGACAAATTATGTGGACCGAGGACCGGACCTAATTCATCAGGTCCAGGTCCGGTCCAAATCGGCTCGGTCCGGTCCGGATTAGGGTTTAGACCGGTTTGGACCTATTTCAACTTTTTTGTTTTTGTTAAAATTAAAGGGAAAAAAAAACTCTCTTTTACATAAAACCAATAGTAGTGTAGTAGCGTAAATTACCAAAATTTAATAATTTATCTTAAAGAAAGTACCAAAAAAACATTAGAGTTTCAATTTATTTATTTAATTTTCCAACATTAAAAGAATTAAAGCTATAAATATATCATTCCATAAAAAAAAAAAGACAAAAACAATTATAAAATTTAATGTATAACTTATTCTGATCTTAGACTAGTAGCACCAATTCACATATAATTTTAAGTTTTTTTTTTTTTTTGCTCTTGAAATTTGAAAATTCTAAAAAAATAAATTATAATTATCAGGGTTGCAGAGTCAGACCGGAAAAATCCGATTTTTACCCGGACCGGACCGAAAAACCGAAATCTAAAATTTTAAGGACCAGAGACCGGACCTGATCCATCCAGTCCGGTCCGGTTCCGGTCCATTTTTCGGTCTGGTCCATTTTGTGAACACTCCTATGTATCTGTGTTCTACATGTTTAATCTGTTGTTTTGGCTTATGAATTCACAATTATATGTGGTATGTATACATGGTTTTTGTGTTGTAATTGTCTGATTGGGAGATTGGATTGTTGTTCATAAATAGGAATCGAATTTATTTATTTATTTATTTATTATTATTATTATTTTAAAAACAAATGCAATGAATCGATTAATCAAAACCATACCTGAATAGGCACTATATGTTTCAATACATATTTAATGAATTGGTTACTCCTACCACTATATGAATTAATTAGACAGTGAACAAAAAATTCTTCGCAAGACCCCTTTCCCTTTTAAGAGATTAAAAGCACTTCTCCATGTTGGTGCTTCTTCAATGGGGTCTTCCTTGAATTTCTGCTCTGTACGACTCAAGACTCACATTCAATTAATTTATTTGACCATTGCTGGTCTTCATTCAATTAATCTATTTCTCTCTGCAATGCATAGTTATTTGCTAATAGGTACTTGTATATAACAATTAACAAGCAAATAACACACTTATAATTTTTAATGTACATTATAATCACAATATACAAAGGATCATAATCAAATAATTAAGCATCAGACTAATACCAATATATATGCATTTATTTCCAGCCCAACTCTGAGGGTTATTATCTCTGTTGAGTAATATACAATGTTTTTTCAATCCCTTTTGAGATGACATGATGACATACAAAGATGCACACACAGACATGAGCACAACAATTTTTTTTCTTACTATTCTGAGACTTATTGGACTTTCAGTCCATCTTTTCTGGGCCTTCAATTAATGCCAATCTGTGGTTTTGTCATATAATAAGATCCAACTTGTTTGGACCCGTTAGGTTTGACCCATTACCTTTAGTGAGGCCTAAATCTACTGATGGTTCTTATTCCAAGCCTAATCCTCTGGGTAGGATATCCATAAACCTTAAATCACTAGAACTTGACAACTTCTGTTGGGCTCATTAAGCCCACAATCCTAATACGGTCCCATCTTGTGTCGGGTTAAGGCTCCACTGGGTAAGGGCAGACTATTATTATATTGATCCCTACTAGGCTTACAAATTTTTTAAAGCTTATTATTATATAGAAATGGCAAATTCATCCTTCCTATGTTTGAGTTTTATTTTATTATGAGCTCGTTTTCACTAATACTGGAACAACATGAGATTTCACACATGCTAAATAATTATATTGCCAAGTCAAATATTGGAGAAGCTATTATTGTCTATTTCCTCCAAATGCAAATTCTTGATATTCTTGCTAACGTATTTTGTTTAAAACCTCAAATCTATATGAATCTTCTAAGCCAATTATACTAAATTTGAAGTTGTCAATAATTGACATTTGCATGCAGGAGTTGGTGTAGATTTGAATTATATGTACACACAGTATCTCTCAAGGATTACACTCAATCATAATAAAATGAAACTTAAGAAAGATTAGTTATTAATTGGGAAATTTACAAAAACCTCCCTAGGTTTTATCTATATCTATAATTTTCTCCTTATTTATTTTTTAATGGATAAAAGTTTCCCTGCGTTTGAATTCTGTTGATAAAAATACTTTTCTATTTATTTTTCAGTTAAAATAAAGGTAACAGGATTAAAATGTAATTTTACGGGTCATTTTGAAAAAACTCAATAATTAAGGGACTAGTTTAGCATTTTTGTCATCTTCTTCAACAACACCTAAACCTAGCAACCGTCCGCCGTTTGGAAATTTCAACCTAGCCGCCGTCTGGAAACTTCAATCGCCAGCACTATTTCCTTCTTCATTTCACTGGATCGTGACGAGAAGGAGAGTAGATTCATTATCTTCGATCTCGATTTAATCAAATCGTTATTCATCTAGAATAGATTCATCATCTTCGATCGGAAGCACCTAATCAACGAACTGAAGCTTTCTTTGCCTGATGTTGGTAGCGGCGTTTGTTGCAAATCTCGCCAGAGAAGATGAATCGAATATGTTATGCAGGAATCTTGGTTTTTTGAATTGAAAGTTTTCATTTTGATTCCAGTAAATGACAAAGCTTCCGACGCAGCGGTGGCATGGTATAACAGCCGATTATTGTGCGACCTCCATTGTCAATGATAAGCTTCAGTAGAGCTGTTAGGATAGATTGGCATCCAAATGCTCTTGGTACTGAGTCTCACTCTTACTTAACGGCTTCATGATTAAGGATCCAGCAATGTTGCCTTAGCAATAGGTGGTATGGTGGTCCGGCGGCCATGAAAGATGGACGAGAAGAAGGGTGTAGGTTTAGGGGTTTTGAAGGAAATGACAAAAATGTAAAATCAGCCCTTTAATTTTTTAGCTTTTTTAAAAATACCTTTAAAATTATATTTTAGTCCTCATACTGTTATTTTAACAAGAAAAACTAGATAAAAATGTATTTTTGTCAACGAAATTAAAATGCATGAAATTTTTGTCAATTAAAAAATAAACAGGAAGAAAAATATTGATAGGTGAAATCTAGGGAGGTTTTTGTAAATTTCCTTTATTAATTTTACAAATATAAAAACACTAGACATTCTTACCTATACTATACATGGTGCATGAGGCCATACCTTACATCAAGTTAATAATATTTTTTTCTTTTCTTTTTTGAAAATCAGGTATTTCTTTCTTTTTATTAAAATATAACAAGTCATAATTTTTTTTTTTTTTGTATATTTAGATCGGCAATATTATTTATATATTAAGTAATTTTCTAATGTGGAGTCGTGCTTGTTGTCGATTTCGGTCGTTATATTCCGATTTTAATAATAATTTAATGACATAGTCATAAAAAAAAAAAAACAAGTAACGGTATTTCTTTCTTTTCTTTTTTGAAAAATCTGGATTTTCTTTCTTTTCATTAAACTATAACAAGTAATATTATTTTTTATATTAACAAATCTAGAATATCCAGTACTTGTGGGTGTTGTATTCAAATGTCAATTAGAGTTTTACATGGGTATAAGGCACATAATTATAAGGATCGAATCGAACAGATCATGTATTAGTGGGCGACCTACGGGTCTTCGGATTAGTAGTTAGACGCGTGTTGAGTTGAAGAGAGCATGACCTGATTGTATTATACTCTTGGTCGTGGGTCTAGATCACTGGGCCTCGGTCGTGTTGGCCTAGGCTCAATTGCAAAGACTATGTCAAATCTGAATTTGACTGGAGGGATCACCGATTCATTTGAAATTTTAGTAGCACCATAGTTAGGCCTTCACTACTGGTATGATAACTAGGGACTAATAAGATTTAACAATAAAAAATTTAAAACATTAAACATGAGGAAAAATTAACTAGATCTTCTTTTCCAAGCTAAGTTTATCAAATACCAATTAAGATCTTGTTTAGTACTAGTTATTGCTTCCCAAAAAAAAAAACGAAAAAAAAAAATCTTAGTACTAGTGATTCTAGGATTTTAGAACAATAGAATAATCACTGAAGTTTTTTTAACTATTTTATATCATTATTATTTCCTGTGTTAATCTACTAAGAGAGATGCTCCTTAATTTACGACATTAAAAACAGAAAATGTTTTTTTTATTTACTTTTAATACAAATAATTCTATTAATATTTATTTATCAAATTACTAATGTGTTTGTAACTTATATCAATCTATTATTTTTTATGAAATAATAATAATAATAATAATTTATTTTTCTTAATAGTATTTTAAAGACCTATTTATAAGATTTTTCAGACATAGATTTAATTATTAATAAATATGTTTTAGAATTTACTTTTCAATTATCATATCAATGTTTTATTTCGAATTAAAAATTAAATAAATGAAAGTAAAATTGCTTTTAGAATTTTGGAAATAAACAGTTTTTAGGAAACAAGAGCTGAAAAAAAAATTATTTTTTGAAAATAAAAAATTCCGCTTCTTTTTAGATACAAATTGCAAAGCAAGTTTTGTAAATTGTAGTTTTATGAAACATTGTGTTTGCTTCTAAATGATTTTCATTTTCTAGTTTTATACCGTAGTTTATTTTTGGTTCTTCATTTGGTGAAATTGGCGAGGAAAATGATTATCATGAATTTTTGTTTCTGTTTGTAAAATTAATTTCATTTTGTAATTTTATGAAATGTTATGTTTGCCTCTGTAAATGATTTTCATTTTTCATTTTTGCTTTTCTAGAAGCAACAATGCCATTGATTCGTCTGGATCTAGATATTTTTTTTACTGCCTACTACTTTTTTTTTTTTTTTTTAACATAGGTAATTTGATTGATTATAATACAAACTACTGCTACAATGTCTACAGTAGGGCTGCCTGCACATTACCATTACAAATAAAACTCTTATCTAAGACAGCTTTACAATTTCTCAAAGTATAGACAATGGAAGTATTAGAGCAATGAAGAAAATTTCTAATGTCTATGATGATGTCCTTCACTTGATGATGGATTTTCAATTTTCCTTTAATGGCATCAACAACAGCTTGAGAATCTAATTCAATAATGCACTCCTTCCCAACCTTTTCCTTTTATTAATTCCATGGCTCTATGCATCCCTAGTGCTTCTAAACACAAAGGATCTTGCATAAACTTGAATTGTCTTAGTCTCTATTCTATAACTCTACTAGTACTATTTCGAATAATAACACCAATAGAGCCAAGCTTACCTACTACTTGCTTTTATTTGATTATCTCAGGCAATAGTTTTCTATACACTTCTTTTTCATTGCCTACTGTTTGGAGTTTTCAAAATTACTTTCATAATTTTCCAATGTAGAGCCATGCTTGTTGTTGGTCGTCATATTTCGATTTTAATTTGAAAATCTCATTCAAGTTTCTTAGCGATAAGGACACAATTTTAGTTCATAGGCCTAGTTCTTCACTTCAAGAATTTTGTTTTACTTGTCAAGTTCTAATCATTAGGTTGGTGTAACGTGCCATTTATAACTTTTAAATCCAGCTATCATTTTTGTAGTATTTATAGTATTTTGCTCTGTTTTAGCTTTTGATTCTGTTAATGAATTTAAGATTTTAAATTTTGAAAGAGAGGGAGAAAAAAAAAATTTTGAACCTAGGTACTTATAATAGTTACATCAAACCAAAATCTGACCATACAAATCTTTAAAATAAAAAGAACTAAAATGCAAATTACTAAAAATCACTATGTAGAAATTTCTTTTAAGATTACAAAATGTAAAATCCAATAAACCAAAATTATACAATTCAGAAATCAACTAGAACAGAAATCTATCAAAATTAATCAAACTAACTAATAACTCGACTCGAATGCTCGGCTCAAGACTAATCATAATATATATGGGTGTGAGTGTTATATATAGTCACTCAGTAAGTCCATGAATAATAGGAAAATATTTCTACAAGCAATAATATCAGAAATCAAATAATCAAACAATTTCAAATAAGATGGTGTGTCAGGTCTTTCGACACAAGTATCCTCCCTTATCCCTCCACACAAAAATCAGAAACAGAATCTCATTCTTATAATACCCACATAAATTAGAATCAAACAGAATAGGTTAGCCTCAAAATCAGAAATCAAAAATATCCTCCGTCATTAGAATCAATCAAAAATATCATCTGTCCCCCATATGACATACTATCGCACATCATAAGTAATTTTATATTCAAATAATTAGGTAATATATCAAAACACACATATTTTTCTGTTTCCTAATTATATATGGTCTTGGGTAGAAATAATATAATATATCGAAGTTGAAAGGATAATATATAAGAACAGCTTATTATATATATAATATAATTGTTAGCAAATAGCACATTATAAATAATCACATACACCAATTGACACCTCTAGAAATTTTTGTTTCGAATATTATTATTATTATTATTATCGTCATTTTATATATTAAAAAAAATTACTGTCATTTTATATATTATATATACTTGCTTTATTGCGGGTTAAATTTGTTTGATTTAATGTTATTTGTGGGCTTGGGCCCTACTGTTCTCAGCATAAATTAATTTCCTCCTTACCCCTAGTGTTAACCACGCACCATTTCCCTTTCCCAAACAAACACACAGAATTGCGATTGCCTTCCTTTTCCTTGCTTCCAACAGTATATCTCTGTTTCCACTAGGTTTCTTCAACCGCACGCCTATTTTCATCCTTTATAAATATGTTCTTTGTGATTAATAAAACATTGAACCAACCATTACATATTATAGAAGTTAAACATGTTCGTCCAATCAATGGAGCTTCAAACCGTCCATCCTTTCCTCTTTGCAAGTACGTACGCTTCTACTACTCCAATTTTTTCTCTGCTACTACACTTTTATCTTATTTTTTTTATTCGATATCGTTTATTCGTTTGTTTTTTGAGTTATTAAACTGTAGATGCTTGAAAACTAATGGTACTTGCATGTAATACGTATCTATCTATTTTAGTCGAATAGTATACATTTCTTAAGCATATGCTTTTTTTGGATAAGCTGATTTGTTAGCTTAATTTTTTTTTCGTTGATAAGTTGGTGTCAGTTGTTCCTAAATTCTCAGGGTATCATCCCATAATCCTTTTGTATTTCTGCTAAACCATTTAATTTTGACATATTATGCCATAAATTGTTAGATGGTGAAGAGGGCGCAGCGAATTCCTTATAGTTGAGTTCAATTAGCTCATTGGTAGCTTGATTGAATCACAATTTTAAATTTAGAAAATCTTTTACCGTTGTCTTTGGGTCAAATATTTTTCACATGTTTTTGAGTCAAGTCAATAGTTTGTTATCAGTGGCCTATTTTATTGTGATTTATTTGAGTTGTGTTTGCTGGATTTTAGGATTTTTTTTTTTTTTGTGTCTATTCAAATTGTATTTAAAGGAGTTCAAGTTGAATAGAAGTTGTATCCCTTTTTCTATGCTCGCAAATTGTTTGATTAAATTCCTCTTAGACATTTGTTTTCTTCTTTTTATTGTTTCTGCCTTATATTTTTTAACAATAAGATTCACTTTACTTCAAACCGAAGCATATTGACCGAGATACTCATGAGACTAGATAAAAAAAATATCAATTTTTTCACAATGGTCTCCAAAAATATCACTCCATATTTGATTTTGAGCTAATAGTATTTTTTTCACTGGAGATTTATATCATCTTTTTCAATAACAAATGAGCATGTAAGATGATTAGGCAGATTTGGTATCAAATATCTCAATTGTGGAAATAAGTTAAATAGAATAAACATATATCATTTTAATGTTTATAAAAACTGATGGAAAAATTACAATTTTATATGCATCGGGTATTCTACCTTGCATCCCGCTCTCAATTTTATATGTATTATGCAAGTGGAGCCTCAACAATTGCATGGACTTGGTTCTATTATAATTACGCATTCCTTCTTATGTGTTGCTCTCAATTTTACTCCTTTATTTTGTTATTACTCATGCATATCATCTCTTCACGGTAATATTTCATTTTACCACGGATTGATAATCATTAACAATAACCTTTAATCTTTGTACTTTTTTCATGGAAACGTGCTCTCAGTAAAGTGTGACTCG
Organism: Croton laevigatus; assembly: GCA_949640765.1. Lineage (NCBI taxonomy): Eukaryota > Viridiplantae > Streptophyta > Magnoliopsida > Malpighiales > Euphorbiaceae > Croton > Croton laevigatus. The sequence continues at coordinate 2,708 of CATIWJ010044325.1, read as the reverse complement.
TGCAATTGGAAAAACTGTCAGAGGGTTGATTTTAGTACTAAATTTTTAAGGCATAAAAATTTTCAAAATCATGCAATAATGTCGAGGATACACTATAAAAGAAGTATTGGAACTTCTATTTCATGTTCATCTGGTTTTGAGAAGGATCCAAGCCTACCGTCTGTTCAAGAACTTATTGATGCACGAGTGATATATAGTGTAGCCCGTTCTATGGGTCATAACCAGGTAAATGTTTTCTGTTGTTTTTTCATATGGATTAACTGATATAGCATGTCTTGAAAAATGCATTTCAAACTTACATCCTTTTAAGTTTTGAATTCCGCAATGTGTTTTTGTTTGGATCTATTTTACTCTTCATTATCAAATCAGATTTAGGAAAGAGTTGTATAATTCCAAGGTTTTAGGCTTGGTTTCGGGCTCACCTTCACTAAACTAAGCCGCTTTGGTTTGGTTACCTGTTGTTATAATTCCTTTTCCTTGTCCTTTTGCAACGTGGAATTGCAATCCAATTTGCAATCTTCATGTCTTGGGATGCATTGATAGTTTGACTTATGTACATAGGACACATTGAATTAATCTGCGACCTTAGATGATGAAATTGAGACTATTATGCAAGTGATGCATTTTGGCCATATCTTATGTCTTGCTTTTGTATGACCGTAATAGCCTTGGAAACTGCTGAAACATATAATCTAAATTGGTTTGACTCTATAACTGTCTCTCTATTTTCCCACAATGTAATTTTGCATCAATTTTTAATAAAAAATTCTTGAAATGCAAGATGTATAAAAAGGTCCAAGTATAATATAATAGTTTTTATATTTTGTATTTATCCCGGTTCTAGTTTGTTAGTCCAACATTCAATTTTTTGTGATGTCCAAATTATTTATCATTTAATTGGGTCCAATTATAATATCTTAGGACTTCTTGAATTATGATGGATAAAATATGAAAAGTTAAATGCAATTTCAGAATACTCGTGATTTTTGAAAATTTATAATAATGCTGTTAGTACACATTGCATGTTAGCAAATTTATAGAAAGGAATGGGTTGTTTGATGTAGATGGAATATCATACCTTCTTACTTGCGGTATTACATGCATGTTTGAATTATTACTTTTTGCATTTTGTTCCTCCCTTTACAACAGAAATCACATCCAGAATCCCATCTTAGAGTTCCTGCAATTGTGAGTGCCCTCAAAAAGATGAAGCTCACTTCAAAGGTATTCAGAATTGCATGTTATTACTATTTCTTGTTTACTTGCTTTTCTCAGTGACTTGGTTGTATTTAATAATTACTTTTGTGGTTATGCGTTCTACTCACTTGGTCTTTATTATTTGCAATTTCTGTACTTCAATATCTACTAGGAACTCTTACATTATTCTGCATTTTGTGATCACATCTTCAGAAGTTTTTTAGATTTTAGGTTTTAGATGATGGTTTCTTCTGTCTTGGCAGGTTTCTGACACTTGTCTAGACTTGCTTTCCTCTCCCCTCCACACCCCCCCCCCCCTTCTCTCCCTCTTTGGCCCTTGCTCTTTTTTCTTTCCGCTCTTTTTAGATTATGATAGCAGGTTGCATCAACCTCAGGTTGCAATTTCTGTACTTCAATATCTACTAGGAACTCTTACATTATTCCGCATTTTGTGATCACATCTTCAGAAGTTTTTAGATTTTGGGTTTCAGAGGATGGTTTCTTCTCTCTTGGCAGGTTTCTGACATTTGTGACCTAAAAGCTAGTACATTCATGTTGGCTTGAGACAAATAGATTTCAATATTTGGATCTGCAATAGAATTCTGATAAGTTGCTGATATAATGCATATAAAATGACAGCAAGATCAGGAGGTTGCAGTTGCAGGTTACTTTGAACGCCTTTACTCAAAATAATATTTTCTTTGCTATAAGATACAAGAGCATAACAGAATCATGAAAGGCAACGCTTTTTAGAATTTAGTTTATAAGTTAATAAAATTTACTAGTAGACATGATTTTTCTTTAGTCAACATGCATGGACTAAAATAGTAACTGAAATCAAACTTCAATGGCTACATTATATTATCCTTCTTTTAATTCAGTTCTTTAATCATGGTTTCAAATCTTGGAAACAGCCTCTTCGCTTGCAGGGTAAGGCTGTGTATATCTGACCCTCCCTAACCCATCTGGTGGGAGTCATGTGCACTGGATGGCTTTTCAATTGAGTTTTTGAAGTTAATAAAATTACCAGAAAACGTGATTTTTACTTTCTAGCTTGTGATATAATTCAACTGTTGTTATGATGCCATTGAACCTTTCTTGTGATACCAAAGAAAGTTCACATGCAAGGAGTAATTTCTTCTCTCTTTACTACTACGTCATTATTGTTCGTTATTTACTGTTCACACGTACTGTTCACGAGTCATTTAATTTCTCCAAAACATCCCCATAAACCTTCTTCTGTGTTCTCTTTGTTCCTTTAACATATTCTAACATATTCTCATACATCTCTTTCCCCAATGCATTTACCCATTCCGGCTTTAAATAAACTCAAACTTAGCCTTAATAACAAGTTCTAATTATTAATTTTTTCTATATTTCAGTTTCGTGGTTCAGATGTAATTCAACTTACAAATTTCAAGGCTGCTTCTGTGGATGACATTGCGAATGTTCATGCCAAAGCTTATGTTGCTGATCTTGAACAGGTAAGGTTTTATTGTTGTGGTAATGTT
>CATIWJ010044276.1:0-12389 GCA_949640765.1 Croton laevigatus | reverse complement strand
ATTCTGACTATCATCTGCTACAGTGGACATATCTTCTCCAATTGAATTGGGGTGACTAGTTATTAGGATGAATATTAGTATCGTGCGGGAATGTTTCTGGTTTGTTGTTGAAGGGATTACACTTGTGAAGTGTGAACAACTCATGAGTTATAAATCATGAAGGAGTTGTGCTTTGTTCTGGTACATGTATTGGGATAAGCCTTGACTGGGATTGGAGAAATGAACTCAAAATCTGTTTCTTTTGCAATAGGAAATGGCAGCATCATTCAGTTTTTGCTTGATGTTTGATCCTGTAAAGAGATCTTAAATCTAATTGTTTATTCAAGAGTTACATGAATTATTTTTTTTGTTGTTGTGTTAGGATCAGAATCAGTACTTAGGGAGAGGATACCGGTGTTGTGCTTTGTGAATTTGAGATTTTGAAGACCAACATACAAACTAAGATTTAGACTCTTTGGGGTTTGTTTTATTGCCCATCAGAACATTTGTTGGAAAGCATCTGACATAAGGAAGCTTTATTTTGACTTCTTAATATAGTTGACCAGTGGTTCTGCATATGTAGGGTTTTGTCTAATTAGTAAGTGTTTAGAATGTCAAAGCACATTGTATTTCATTCACTCTGGGGAAATTTTGGAGACATGGTTTTAATTAGGAAAAACATTAGTATGCTGATTTTGGATGCATAAATTTAAGTGGTGAGACAGGAAGCATCTTTTGTTACACTGTCTTGTAGCCTAGGTACCTAGTCTTTTTTTTTCGTGGGAAGTCTCTTCTCAAGGGATGATAGGAGGGATAATCTAGTTTTGCCTGCTCTATGGCGTGTGCGTGCGTTAAGGAATGTTGTGTTAAGGAAGGTTATGGTGGCATTTGTTTGGAGGCAAAGTCAGAAAAAGCAAATAAGGACCTCACCTAATTGATTTTTGGCAAATAGTTGGAAGAGTCAATGGTCCTGTCTCCTAGCTTAACATTATTATAGACGTTATATGCATTTCATATATGCATTATCTATATCGGATTCTTTTCATGGTTTTGAAGGATTTCTAACATTTGTGGTTTAAGGTCTGGCTATTTCTCATGTGGTCAAATCATAATTTATTATCCTTTTTCTTTTTACCCTTCTCCTATGAGTTTTCATTTGACATTGATCTTGTAATTACTGAAGGTCATTACATGTCGTAATGTGCCTTTGGAGTCATCGTTCCACAGAGTTCCCAGATGTGTATATACATCAACGAGGCTATCCGAGTATTGAGGATGGGGCTCAAGACCAGCCAACCCTAACCATTGCCATTTTACATGGGGCATAAGATCATCAGAGGTGAGCATTTGAAATGCCCTCTCCTGTCATTCCCTCGCTTCTGAAGGATTTCAATTTTATACGATCTAAAAATTGCTTCAAATTACAGCATCTGAAAATTAATGGTAATCTTGATTTTACAGAGGCATGTGGTTGATTTCTACATCTCTGATTTCCAATCAGGGATAAGGGCATTGGTCAAGACAGGCAGTGGCACAAGAGTAACTCCATTTGTAGATGATTCTTTTACTATTGATATTGATCCTAAAGAAAGAATTGTCTCCCGATGGTTGGGAAAGACAAATCTTTCAGGCGATGACCGTCAAATGCAATTGAAAGAAGGGTAAGACCATATCTCTTCCTACAAAATAACTTAATTGCAGCATTACAACATCTGTCATGTTTGATTAATTGAGAATCAAAAGCCGTTGATCAGGTTTTATCTATTCGATCATTGCATTTTTCCAGGTACATCAAAGAAGGAAGCACTGTTAGTGTGATGGGCGTTGTTCAAAGAAACAAGAATGTATATACGATTGTTCCTCCGCCTGAGCCATTAGCAACGGGATGGCAATGGCCGAAATGCATCTTCCCAGTTAGCCTTGATGGCATACTTTTGAGATGTGAAGATACATCAAATATTGATGTCATACCTGTGTAAGTACAGCCAGATGAATCATTAATCATCCTTGCTTATTGCACATTATATTCCATTTTCCTCCGCCATTATCAAAAGCTTCAGCTCTACGATCTGATTATCCAAACTTTTAAAAGCCGGTTTAGTATTCTAAATTTATTTTTTCTCTCCTTGGTGTATAGGTTTGTGAGATTTCTTTCCCAAATAATTTTGTTCTAGTTTCCTCTGTATATTTTTTTTTTTTTGGAGTGACTAATTATTTCCACAAAACTGGGGAATTTTGTGTTTGTGAAGATGAAAAATTGACATTGTTGTTATTTTATTAGCTCTAGTTTGATTATACTCTATAGTATGATTGTTGAATTATTATTTATGTTTATTTAATTGATTGATTTCTTGATCTGATGTTCTTCAACCATTTCAATCGGTCATTTTTATACATATTTGTGAGAATAAATAGTTGTTTTTGGATTCATCACTGTTATTTGTATCATGAAATTGAAGAATATGTGTTGTTGGAGTTTACTTGAAGATGAATTAAATGATACAGTATCTGAAATAGTTGGTTATTTTAGTTGATAAATCGTTGTTGTATCTGAAGAGCAACCGATTTGGAAGAATCTGCAAACAATCTCAAGTAGATGGGCTCCGAATCATAACAAATTCCTTTCTTTATTTATTTTCTTTTTTAAATTACAGGTTCATTTCTGTAAAAACAATGACAAGTCCTAAACAAGTTGAGGTTGGCTAGGTTCATTTCTGTAAAATGTGGATTGAAAATTAAAAGTAGGAGAAATTATAAGATTGTCAAAATACATTATTTTGTACATCTAATATTAAAAATAGATTCTTTTATCTTTATATGTGATTTTATAAGACTAATTTGTATCTTTTTTTTTTTCTTGTCAATTTTCTTTCTAATTACGTAATTAATTTTATTAAATTTATCTGTTTTTGTCTTGTTAGAAATAATATCCATAGGTTTAGTGAAATTGATTAATTAATTAGCCGGATAATTGATGAAAAATAGGGTTTTTTTTTTTGGCTGTTGAGAAAATGCAGTGAAACAGAAGAAAGTAGTAGATATGCCCTTCTTGTGTCAAAATCTTAGATCTTTATTTCTTGTTTTCACTATGCCTATTTTGCACCATCATGTTTGAATGCTGTGGATTTTCTTTCTTTGATGTGGATGGCAGACGTCTGAAAATTTTCAGGTCGAATTCTCTATAAATAAAAAGCTGTATTGATTGTTCATTTCTTACTCTCAAAAACTGAGCTAGGGATGGTAGATACCAAAAAAATGTGAAAGAACATTGTGCTGTTGTTCTCATGAATCTTGCTGATCTGATGTAATCCACTTGAGTTGATTGGTTTCAGTTGATTTCTAGCGGCCCCCCCCCCCCCCCCCCCTCCCTTTTTTTTTCTGTGCAAGTTGAATAAATTTATTAATTTTCTATTTTGGCTTGACATTTGTTTAAAAATAGCATCTTTTTCATGATCTTTTTATGCTTTGGTTTACAGCTGCATTTAAGGCCCATGTGTCTCTAAATTGTCATGTTACTAAAACTAACTACTCTTACCTGCCTACTTTTTTTAATCTAGCTCGTGACTGCTTCGCGACAATATCAATCTGTACTTATTCTCAGTTCTCTTTTTTGTTAGTTTCATGCCAGATTCCTTTTCTAAATTAAATTCATCTATGAATCAATCTAAAATGCGTGCATTAATTATAGCGAATAACTTGTCTTAATGGCTGAGGTGTTTTCTCTTTTCTTAGGACGACTTTGACCTTGGCTGCATCAGTCTACATAGTTGCTTTCTTGTGTATCATATCTTGCGGTCTCTTAAAACAGCTAGATGGGTTCTCGATTCCCACCTCATCAGCTCAGCAGTGGCCTTTATGTATCGGGGCCGGCCTGAGCAGCCTAAGGAAAGGGCTCCAACTATGAGCTCTGTTGCCATGCCATATACTGGTGGTGATATCAAAGAAATCAGGAGAATTAGGTAAGATGTTTGATATTCCTGTAGACGGCTCAAATTCTAGGAAATCAGGACCGATAACTGGTGCTCCTTCAAGGACTGGATCATTTGGAGGTGCTGCCTCACATTCTGGACCAATCATGCCTAATGTGGCAGCACGGGCAGCCTACACCACGTCAGGTGCTGCATCCGGTTGAGCTTCATTAAAGAAATCAAATTCTGGACCCTTAAATAAACATGGAGATCCTGTGAAGAAGTCATCTGGCCCTCAATCTGGTGGAGTAACACTGTCTGGATGCCAAAGCTCTGGTCCTCTTCCTCCTGTTCTTCCTACAACTGGCCTCATTACTTCTGGACCTATTTCATCAGGTCCATCAAACTCATCTGGGGCACCTCGGAAGGTGTCTGGTCCTTTAGATTCTATGGGATCAATGAAAGTTCCTGGCTCTGCTGTTGTTCACAATCAGGTTGTAACTGTCCTTACTCAAGAAGATGACTTTTCTTTCAGAAAGAACTTCCCAAAGCCAATATTGTGGTCACCTATGCTACTTTTTGTAATGGGTTTCACCGCTGGTGGTTTTATTCTCTGTGCAGTGCATAATGCCATTCTCCTCATCGTTGTTGTGGTTCTTTTTGGTGCTGTTGCTGGCTTATTCATATGGAATACTTTCTTTGGGAGAAGCGCTATCATGGGTTTCATTTCCCGTCATGCAGATGCCGAGTTACGCAATGCTAAGAATGGGCAGTTTGTGAAGATATCTGGGGTAATTCTGATATTTTTCTTTTATCATTTTTGTGATACAAGTGTATCTGCTGCTGATTTTCTTGAGTGTGTTCATCTTGCAACATTACAATTATACATTGATGAGCTACTTATGCATAATATGACACTAAAAGTATAATATGTAATCCCTTCTACATTTGCTGAATTATCTAATAATGTAGACTGGTAGATAGGATTGATATATCTAGAGCAGAAAATTGTGTAAGCACTTTTAATTGGAGATTGTTTAATTGGAATTGAATATTTGATTCTCTACAACATATATTTTTCCGACGTATTTGAAGGACTCGCAAATTGCACGGCTGCATATTTTGGCTATCGATTGCTTGATTGTTTCTGCTCAAGTAATTTTATAGACTGTTTTGTTGTTTTTTGAAGGTCGTCACCTGTGGTAATGTGCCTCTTGAGTCATCCTTTCAAAAGGTTCCTAGATATGTATATACATCGACAAGTTTGTATGAGTATCGAGGATGGGATTCGAAAGCAGCCAATCCAACACATCATCGTTTTACTTGGGGACTCAGATCATTTGAAGTAAGTAATTATTGAGTTGCTGATGTCATGGTTCTTTGTATAGTTATCGTGTATGTGTGTGTGTGTGTGTGTGTGTATATATTAATCATAGATGCATTTGTTGTTCTTGGAAATTTCACGCCTTTTATATTTCTTATTGTACATTTGGAATTTCTTTCAAGGGAGCCGTGTCATGTCTTCCATTATCAAGGCTTTCATTTGTCCGTTGAGATGAATTCTATAAATTTTTTCTTTCGGCAGAGGCGTGCAGTAGGCTTCTACATCTTTGATTTTCAATCCGGTCTAAGAGCATTAGTCAAAACTGGTTATGGATCACGGGTGACTCCTTATGTTGACGACTCCCTCGTCATTGATGTCAACCCGAGTACTGAAGAATTGTCTCCTGAGTTCATCAGGTGGTTGGGAGAGAGAAATCTTTCAAGAGATGATCGAATAATGCGATTGAAAGAAGGGTAAAAAGCTCTTTACCTTTTTAATATCTTTGGCACTATATTATTGTTTTGAGGTTATTTATTTCTTATCTTCATCCTTTTCGGATTTAGGTTCAATTTGGCCCATGAACTTGACTTCAATTTTTAAAATGGCACAAATTGACCTTTTTATTCAAATTACACCTTGAATTAGGCAAAATTGGCTCAATTTGGCCCTTTTCGTAATTTTAACCAATTAAAATTTCAATAAAGAAATAGTGAAAAGGTGCCAAATTGAGCCAATTCACCAGGTTCAAGGTCTAATTCAGAGAAAAAAGTTATTTTGCAACATTTTGAGCTCTGATTTCAAGTTCAGGGGTGAAATATAGTCATATTCCCATCCTTTTCTATAGAGTATAATAGAAAAGAACACAACTTTCCCTATACAAGCTAGTAAATTTACAGACATTGGAATATGATGTTTATACAGGTACATAAGAGAGGGAAGGACAGTTAATGTAATGGGTGTGGTTCAAAGAAATGATAATGTGCTTATGATAGTCTCTCCGCCGGAGCCAATTACAACAGGTTGCCAATGGGCCAAATTTATATTTCCGGCAAGCCTAGAAGGTATTGTTTTGAGATGTGAAGACACCTCAAAGAATGATGTGATACCGGTGTAATAATAATGTGCTGTAGACTTCATCTTTTTATTCTTTTAATTCACTATTAATATTAATGGTGATTGCGGCAGTAGTGGGTGGTGTTTTTACCTTTTTTTTCTTGATTTCTGTTGGTGTATAGTTTTGGTGATTGGTGGCGTTTTTTTTTTTGACTTTAGGTGTTGGAAGGCTTTTGTAATGGATGGAGGGTGGATTGATATTTTAGGATATTTTGCATGTTTGAGCAGATTGCGGCTATGCTAGATAGAAAAGGAAAATTATTGTGAGCTTACTGTCCAAAATTTTAGAATTTCACAATTTCTAGCTTTTTATATGTTCCCACCTTGTGTACCAATATATGAATGAATATCTTAAATTTTGGTTTTTATTAAAGCAATTGTCATAATGCATTTATTTGCTTTTTGTTCAACATAATTACAAATTTCAATGATAAACAATAATTTTCCTTTGAACCTCAACTCTTCAACTTCTAGGTGTTGGAAGGCTTAGCGTGTTTTTGGCTATTTCTGTAGAATTTAGCTGGCTAAGTAGCTATTTGTAATTTCTGTTTATAAAATGTTAAAAACCAGAAGTTGAAGAGTTAGCTGTTGAAATGCTAATTTACCCAATTAGAAGTTGAAGAGTTAGTGGTTGATAAATTGCTAATGCTAATGTACTGAATGACGCAAAAAATAATTTTTAAACATTTTAAGTGGTTAAAATATTGAAAGTTATTTCAAAATTTGTTATACAACACAATTTTGTTATCCAACACGATTGGCCATTAGCGTTAATAATATTTGCATCACAACATAAGTTAATGCATGAAAATTTAGTTTTCAAAGCTCAAATTTATCATATGATTAGAATCAACACTGCGTATTAATTGAAACTACAATTACTAGATTTTTTTGGCAATTAAGGTATTCTAGAACTCCCCCATTTGAAAATTTGTTCATTTTGGTTGAAAAATGTATATATATAAAACGGAGGTCCGAAATAAAAGATATGCAGGGCGAAGCGTACGTTGAAACATATTGCATTGAATGCAAAGCTTTGGGCTTTAACTCAAAAAAAAAAAAAAAAAAATCAACAAATGTTAGGTGGCAATTCGTCATTAACAGAAGTCGGTTAAATGAAACAGAACATTAGCGCACGAGCAAAACCAAAACGCAAGAAACGCACAAAGGTTGAATTAAAGTCTGTAATTCATTTCAGTAACATCTTAATGATGCCCATGTTATTTATTACCAAGCACGAAAAAAAAAAAAATTGAAAATTGGTTCAACTTTTTCTAGGCACTCCAAAAGGAGGTGTATTAGTAGACAGACCTCAATATGTATTTCAATATAACATTATTTCAAAGTTGCATCATGAAACTCATAGCATAAGCTAAATTTAATATGTTAAAGCACCAGTGAACCTAATTGAGTAGAATTGTTCGAAAACTCAATTGTGGGCTGCTACCAATGCCATTTGCTCTATCAGGTCCAGCACTCGGTTGCTGTGGGAGAAGATCACGATGTAGTCAGATATTAGCGAGAAAATAAAGTTCATGATATATATTCTCTCAGAATAAATGAACAGATATTTTACCTGTATGCCCATTCATTGTCGTACCAAGCCACCATCTTCGTGAAGGACTTGCTCAATCCTATCCCAGCCTTGGCATCAAATATGCTTGACCTGAATCGATACGAGTTGAATAGAATTAGAATTATCAGTGTAATCAAGCAGACAATAATAATTCAAAAGACGCATCCATGTTGATTATGGCAGCATTTTCAATCTTATTGTAGTAGTAAAGCACAACTCTCATTATATCTTGGGTTAAAAAAAAACACAAAAGACACGTCTCAAAACAATGTAAATGTCATTTATGCAAAAAAGCTAGACAAAAACACATTTGAGTAGCATGGATTGTAAAGTTACCAACAATAATAAGATAAGATACATTTCACATGTGAAAATTCAGCACATCAAAGAAACAACTCAAAAAAAATCAACCTGTATTTGGATCGTGACAAACAGTGTGGATGGCAAGAATTAAACTCGAGACCTCTATATTCTACTATCTCTATAGAAGATAGACACAGAATATTTTCAAACTTATGGAACTGTAGTTTGAAAACTCCAATTAATACCCCTATGTTAGTTCCATCTAATTTTCAATTTTTCAGTCACACTGCCATGTATAGAAAGAGCATGCTCTCCTGTGATTTGAGTGTTACCATTTTGTGAAAGAATCACGAAAATTTGTCATTCAGCAAGAAGATCTGCCAACTTTCCCCCTTCTGCTTGGGACGATCATTTTATTCAATCATTGAATAGTGAATTTGTGGTATCTTTTCTCCTTAATCTTTGGTGATTTGTTAAATTTTTCATATTAATATATATTTATGTGTGTGGGTGTGTTTAGGGAGAACCTTATGAGACTGAAATAAAAAAGATGAAAGAAGAAATAATGATGGTGATTGAGAAAGCAAGAAATCTATTGGAGATGATTGACATTGTGCAAAGACTTGGGGTAGCTTACCATTTTGATGATCAAATAGAAGCAATATTGAAAGACATTTACTATAAAAAATATGTTATGAAACAGTCAAGCGATAGTTCAAATCTTGATTTGTACTCCACCGCACTTGAGTTCAGACTTCTTAGACAACAAGGTTATAATGCACCTCCGAGTGAGTTCAGACTTCAAACTTCTTGATTTGTACCATTTTGAGACTTCTTGATTTGTAACATTTTGATTCTTGATTGTAGATGTTTTCAATAGTTTCAAAAATGAAGGAAAGTTCAAAGCGAGCCTTTGTGATGATTTGAAAGCACTTACAAAATTGTACGAAGCTTCGTACCTTTTTATTCCAAGGGAGACTATTTTAGAAGAGATGAGAGATTTCGCTTCTACGAATGTGACAAAATATCTTAAGAATAAGCTAGAAGACGATGATTTTTCGGTTATTTTGGCGTGACATGCCCTGGAATTTCCATTGTATTGGAGAATTCAAAGAGCTGAAGCCATATGGCTCATTGATGCGTACAAAAATAGCCCCTCCATGAAACCTACGCTTCTTCATTTTGCAAAATTGGATTTCAACATGGTTCAAGCTATTCATCAACATGACTTGAAGCATGCTTATAGGTAACATTAATTAATTATCGTCCTAAAAATATATAATTTACAACTTAGTTTTTATGTTTTGAGACATTAAAACTATATATTCAGGTGGTGGAAGTATACAGGACTCAATAAAGAGATGGATTTTGCTAGAGATAGGTCGGTGGAATCATTTCTATGGACTATTGGAATATTGTGTGAGCCTAAATTTACATATTTTAGAAGAAAATTAGCAAGGCTTGGTGCTTTTGCAACAGTATTTGATAATATTTTTGATGTGTATGGCACCTTTGATGAGTTGGAACTATTCAGAGATATTATTGCAAGGTAATTAATTTACTTTAACTAATTAAAATTACTACCTCCGTTCCTTTTTAATTGAGACTTTTTTTACTATTCACCATTTATTTTTTTTCCCGTAATTTTCTTGTCATTCTACACTAAAATATAACAACTCATATCCAATCAATATAAAATGTGGATGCCATATGCACTAAAGATAAATTACATCTACTACAAGACAAATGACATAATTGTTCTAATTCAACAAAAATTACCAAAAGTCTTACTTATTTTGGAATACTGAAAAGTCCTAAAGTCTCAATAAATTAGTAACGGAGGGAGGTAGTATATTTGTTTTCTCATATATTAGTAATTAATTCACACATTTTACTTTTAATTTAGCCATTAATCCACTCCCACAATATATGAAAATATGTTTTCAAATCATGTTCAAAACCATAAATGAAATGACTCAAGAAATTAGACTTCATATACTTCCTCATCTAAAGAAAGAGGTAAATCATTCTTTTCAAATTGACTAATTTTTCACTTCCCAACAGTTAAAAAAAAAAATTAATTACCATTTTTTTTTCTCAATTTACAGTGGGAATGTTTATGTAAATTCTCTATGACGGAAGTCAAATGGTTCCATGATAGATGCACTCCAACTTTGCAAGAATATTTAGAAAATGCATTTGTAACTACAACCATACCAATGCTGCTAACACATGGGTATTTTTGGGTAACTGGTCAAGCAACAGAATGTTTAGAAAAGTATCCTAATATAATTCGATATTCAAGTTTAATTACAAGACTTGTAAAGATTTAAAGACATCAATGTTATGTATTCTTATTTTCTTTAGTCAACATATATATTCTTTATACATTTAATATTTTTTTTATTATGAAAGTTATTAATTTACTTTTTTTTTACTAAAATTAGCATGAACAAGATAGAGGTGATAATCCAAAAGCAATTCAATATTACATACACGAAACTGGAGAATGAAGAGAAGAAGCCAGAAAACACATACATCATTTGATCGATGAAACATGGAAGAAGATTAATGAAGAGCAAGTTCAAAACACTTTCTCTAAAATTTCCATGAAAATGGGAATAAACAATGCAAGAGCAGCACAATTTATATACCAGGATTTGGTACTCTAAATTGAGAGACTAAGAATCATATTTTGTCTTTACTCGTTAATCCAATCTCTCTGGTTTAGGCGGGTTTTATTAAAAACCAATTACTATATATTTTAGTAAATAAAACTCCTAAAACATACTTTTAGGAATATTTTATGAAATTATACAAATAATTTATAGTACTGTTCAAGAGTAGTTTCTCTTTTAATAAGTATATTGTAATATTGTATAAAGAGTTCGAACACTTTCCTTCTTTTATTTGGAGAAGCTGATTGACTAGACTAGGATGCTGTCATCCATTCATTTTAGTTTGCACTATGACACATTTATAACCTCTTTATTTTATAACCCACTTTTTATTTTTGTTTTTATTTTTTTAAGTATAAATACTTAAAAGTAAAAATAATAATGATTGTCTCATTTTTTTTTTTTAAATGATCAATTTTTTACCTATATTTATTTTACATAAAAATCTGTTTTATTCCATGTTTCAAATCCGTTACATATTTTGTAACTCCGCTGCAGCCGCGGTTTTTAGTTATCGAAAATATAAAACGAAATTAATAAGCCATTTTTTTTTTTTAAATTTTTTCTGATTATAAATATGACATTAATTTTAACTGACACAAATTTAATAGACAAAACGGTATTTTCAGTCACTCCATCCATTTTTTGGTTGGTTACATTTTCATTTATAGTAAGTTTTGTAATTGTTTATTATTATTTGTGTATTGGTGAAAAAGTAAGATGTGTAAATGATTAGTAATTGTTTATTATTATTTGTGTATTGGTATTGACGATTTTTTAGTATTTGTGTATTTAGGGTGTAAAGAATTGAGAAAGACAGATGTAGTAAAAATTAATACTCCTTCCGTTTCATTTATTTATCCAAATTCTCTTTTGCACGCATATTAAGGAAAAACATACTTCCTCCACTTTTATTCCAAAATACCCTTATTCTTCTAATAATTACACTACTATATAAAATTACTCCATCAAAATACATGATTTGACAACACCCACTATCTCAATAAAATACAATTTAAAATATACCCACTAACACAATAAAAAAATTCGACAATTATTCCTATTTTCTCTTTTTGGCTTGACACGTCATCTTTGTCCAAGAATTGGCACGTTTTTTTAACTCATCTTCTTTCCTTCAACTTTTGTTAAAATTTTGATAACTTTTCTTATTTTTATTTCTCATCCGCTATATGAAAATAAAAAAAAAATTGAAATAGATGGGACAACTGGCGGGAAGAATGGAAAACAAATGCCAGGTTTATGGTGAAGTGGGACGTGGTTCCTGCCATAACTGTTGATATAAAAGAAAAGTATAGTTAAGGTTATTGAGATTATATTTTGACAGGAAATTTGAGCACATTACATAAGTGCAATAACTGTTAACAACTTGTGTAATATGTGGCCAACTTCGCTATCTAAGATGTGGACAAGTTTTAAAATTTGTGGACAAGTTTGTAAAAATAGTTGGCCACAACTTTAACACTTGTGGCCTGATTTGTGAAAAAGTT